>OZ007571.1:29589820-29642320 GCA_963931925.1 Onchidella celtica | reverse complement strand
ATTTGAACCCGGTATCCTCGGCATGAGAGGCGAGCACCTTGTCTCTAGACCACCGAGTCCCCAATGGTCCCGAAATACTGAGTTGTAGTCACTGATTAGCAATAGATTACTATGTAAACTACTGTAGTTACTTCACAACAGCCCCAAAAGACATAGAAATCCTATTGTAAACATCGTTCATTGTTGCCAACATAAGGCAAAGGCACATTGTCTCTTGAAATAATGTATCTACCATTTGGCAGAGGCTTTCAAGACATTGACAATGTGCCTTTGCCTTAGGTTGGCAACAATGAACGATGTAGCGCCAGGGTAGGATAAACGTGGAAAGAGATCCAAAACACAAAAGTTATTAAGCCAGGATATTATATAATTAATAAGAACATTTTATGGCACACAATGTTAATACAAAGCTGTGGGTGGCTTGGATAGAGAGAACTAGTATATGGAGGGAAAAACAGTAGTAAATGGAGGAGGAGACGGGAGAGGGAGGAAAAATTAAACACGCTCAAAAGAACAAGGAAATCAGCGTAATTCAATCCAATTTATACTCTTTGAAGAGCGAACAGGATTAAATGAAATAACAACTCATAACAAGAACCAGAGCGCCACCCACCCACTGTTGTCTTAAACTTTATATTCACAAAACACACCCTCGCTAGTTAACCACTTTTCTCACAAAGCCATCATTAATTTAATATTTAACTATATTAACCTCAAGGTCTCCCCACAGCCCCACCCCCACACTTTTTTCTGTCTTTTATTTTAAAATAATTTAACCTGTCGACTTCTCTTTCTTGCAGATTCTGCCCCCCCCCCCCCCCTTTTGAAAAAAATATCTGCTTTCAGGACAGTGGGCGCTGGCCGCTCGCCTAACATTTTTGCGCCATTTGGTGCGCAGGTTCACGGATGTGCAGCTGTTGTTTCTGCACGCCTTTTGAACGCTCTTTATTTACATGAATCAAAGTTCTGCGCGCGCTCTGCATGCATGTGGAGGCGGGGGGAGGGGGAGGGTGGAGAAAAGTACCAGGGGAGGTCGAAAATTTAAAGATAAGAATAGGGCAGGGGAAGGAAGGGTAGGGAGGGGGGGGGTGAAAAGGATCCAGGCCGTTTTGGCAAATTTACACCCCAGCAAGTTAAGTTACTCCAGTCTAGCCATGGCTGGCCCGCGTCGGGGGGCGATTGAAAAGGTCACTTAAAGGCCAGGCGGACTGCTCGGGCCAAAATACAAAGTGAATTATTAGTAATGAAAAACATGGTCAGTGGACAAAGGCTAAAATTAATCCTGGGCAAGGTTTGAGGGAAGGGGCGGGGAGACAGGAAGGGAAGAGAAAGGAAATCAGAGCATGTGTTTTTGAAATGCAGTGAAAACAAAAAAGCCGAGGAGAGGCCGCACGGCGCGGGGGAGGGAAGGTGTAGGAGAAGACAAACGGGTTTAATGGGCAGCGGTCAGTTCAACTTCAATGCTTGAATTAAGATAAAGAGACAGGGAGGCGGATGGGGGGGGGGGGGGAGGAGGATGGGATAGGCCATTTTAAAAAAAACAGTGAACTACAAGAGAGTGGGCAGTTAGTACCGGGTAGGTGCGGTGTGGAAGAGATTTAAGTATTATTTGCAAGGAAATTAAATTAACAAGGCAGGCGGAAAAAAGAACTAGGATGGACAGGACAAAGAGGTATGACAGCTGTCCACTCTCCCCTATCATCTCTCTCTCCCGCCATCATCCCCTACCTCTTCACTTTGATGTTGTCTCCATTTCCTCCTTAGAGGATTGCTGTTATGTTAGGAAATGACTTTTTTTTTTTTTTTTTACTTTTTTTTTTTTCAACCTGCAGACAATTAGAAAAACAGTGGAATTAAATATATATATAGGGGGAGAGAAAGCCAGAGAGAGAGAGAGAGAGATAGAGAGAGGGAGAAAGAGAAGGAGAAAGATAGAGAGAGGGAGATAGAAAGCCAGAATGAAAGAGCCAAGAGACGAGAGAGAAAGAGAGAGGCAGAGAGGCCAGTTGTGGAAGAGAGAGAGAGAGGAGAGAAAGAGAGGGAGAGAGAGAGAGAGGGAGAGAGTGAACGAGCAATGACCATAACGAGAAAAATTACAGACATATTCTGTTTTATTTTATAATTAACATTTTTTCGCTTGGATTTCTGGAACTCAGTGTATAATTTTGCTATTTTGCTAATACAGACCTGTGAATACAGTTGTTTTGTTTTTTTTTCCTGGTCTCATTTGAACTCGGCCATGCTCCACTGCCACCCTACAACTTTTGGGTGTTTTTCAAATTTGTTCAGGATGTATTACTTGTGAGAGTCTACACCTCTCATTTCTCAGTATCTACGTGTGCCAAACTTGTATCCATTGTTCTGTCAGCTGAGATGAGAAAGTTAGAAGTTTCTCCAGCAATTGATAGGAGAAACAGGATTGAGAAAAAAATAGAAAGGGACAAAAAGATAGATTTTGAACGCTTCCCTGTCTTGGTTGCTATGGGGATCTTCTAAGGCGACAGATCCGTGCATCTTCGCTGTGTTTGCCGAGACACCGCCTGTCGGATTTACAAAATATAAACAAGAACCCCCCCCCCTCCCCCAACCCCCTCGCCTCCCCTCCCACCTCTTTCCTCCTCCACACACACGCTTCAATTTTTAATATGTCTGCAGTGAATGTATATTTTCGATCTCTTACTTCGAAAATGCATCATCTCGGAGTATAATTCTCCGCGCTTTTGATCTCTGTTTCCATCCAACTGAAATTCAATAATTTATATATTTATGGAACCTCTAAAGAATATTGTGTTGTTGTTGTAGTTTATTAAACAATGCTTATTTAGACCATTCGCTTCTTATACACAATTCCGGACCTGCACTTGCTTGTTTATGGTTGCATTAAACATTCATTTAATTATTCCTTCAAAAGCAGCATTTGCACTGGACTTGTTGGCAATTTGTAGATATCACTAATCTCCTTCAATCCCTGGAAAAGCTTGCAATGTTGCAAATGTAATCTGGTACTGATAGAACCCAACAAAAGAATTCAAATTAAAAATCTTCGTATCACTGACATAAACATATATTATACAGACATGTATACATGAAATGTAAATGTTAGATTATTATTTGTTTTAAAATGGTTAGAAACTCTCAGAACTTTTTTCCTCCACAGTATTTGGACAATTTTTATTTTTTTTTAAAGTAACTCGCGGGGTTGATAATAACTGCAATCTACTTAACTGGCTGATGCAGTGTTTAAATGTATCTGCAAACTTTGTGAATAGCATTTTTCCGTTCAGGGAGTAAAGAGTTAAAGAAATCAACAGGTTCCTTCAGTTTAGTGATGTAAAAAGTTCTAGGTATCACTTGTATGCACAAAAGTAATCTTTCCCCATTCATTTTGAGATTTACGATACATTTTCATAGCATTTTTTTTTATTTGTCGCCCTTACCAAATAAAAACATGTTTTTGCCAATTTCGCCTTTTGTTCAGGTAAAGAAAGATTTTTTACCTTATTTTGAAGCCTCCAAGAATATTATGATGGACTTTTGAACAACACAACTTCATCACTAAAACATAACGAAGTTCCTCTGATGTTAACAGCTTTGAGTTTTTTTTTATGGCTGTTGAATAATATAGCTGAATGCCTTGAAAATAGATCATTGTTGTGAAATCTCACTGCGCCACAGAGGCATGTGTTTAAAATTCTTTGAATGTGCGCGCGAATAGATACTACAAATATATTTCTTACTCAGCAGTCTTACATCTGGTGTTAATTAATCTTTGAAGATTCGTTTTTCGTTGCTTACATCTTGGAAACAAAATTTGTAGCAGTTTAATAACGTCAGTGTCAGAAGCGCAGATTTCATACAATGAAGCAGATTATAATCCTGTCTCTATTGTATTATTATATTCCCCCCAAAGCGTCCATAAAAACACATTCCTAGCACAATTACTCATCAACAGAAATAACTAACCTATAATAAACCCCCAGACCTCAATCATCCACAGAACGAAGAGAATTGGGATACGTACAAGTAATCATGTTCCATCTTAGCCGGGAACATCTACGATCTATCGTAAAATGAACTTAACTGAGAGTGAGATTAAAAATTGCTTATGTAAGGTAAGCTCTGGAATCTATCCTCAATCCCATAGTATACAAGAGTGCAATATTTCAAACAAAGAAACAGAAATTAACCACAGTGTATCCTAACTCTTTCAGGACTCTCCAGGCAGGGACTGAATATTATTTGCTTAAAGTTTATACAGCTCTCTCTTTCTCTGTCTCTTCCTCTTTCCCTCCCTTCCCCATCATCCCTCTCTCTTTCTCTCTCTCTCTCTCTCTCTCCCTCTTTCTTCCCTCATCTCTCATCCCACATTTCTCCCTATCTCAAGTTTCTTAATATCTCACTTTCATATCTTCCTCCCCTTCTTTCTCCCTACCTCGACCTCTCCCCCTCGATTTCTCTCTCTCTCTCTCTTTCTCTCTCTCTTTCTCTCTCTCTCTCTCTCTCTCTCTCTCTCTCTCTCTCCCTCTTTCTTCCCTCATCTCTCATCCCACCTCTCTCCCTATCTCAAGTTTCTCAATATCTCACTTTCATATCTTCCTCTCCTTCTTCTTCCTCCCTACCTCGACTCTCCCTCGATTTCTCTCTCTCTCTCTCTCTCTCTCTCTCTCTCTCTCTCTCTCTCTCTCTCTATCTCCCTCCCTCTCTCCACCGGCTAATCTTACCTGTTTCATTAAATATTGTTCTGGCGTATTGGAATGGCTGGCAAGAGACTTCACACGTTTTTTCTATCAGGATGTAAAAACAGTGATTATGTTTTCTGAAGCTCTGTTATTGTTTGCCACGGCATCTCTAGCAGCACCGGAGATATTTATTATGCAAAATGTTTTCCATCGGCAGCATAAATATAGATAGTATTTTGACAGACACCTTTGAATTGAAAGAAGAAGAAAAAGTCTTGGCTGGCTAGAAATTTTCTTTCCCTAACTAAGATACATAATTCTGCAGATTTCCTTAACCTTCTGGTATTTTGAAAATATGCGTTTTGTTATTTCAGGATGTTTATATTTTTCTCTTGTTGATACGCCTCTGCCAGTGATACATGCTATTTTAACATGGATTTTTGAAGACGAGAATGATAATTTGGATAATATGAAAACATTGAGGGGAAAAATGACTGGATTAGGATACAAATGATGGTGAAATAATTGAAACAGAGTTGTGGTGTTTATTTGAGTGAAGAAAAATAGATAAGAGGCAGCATTTTCTTTACTGAAATTTTATGGCTCACGACAGACGGATTCCTAGGTGCAAACGGTCAATTCACACTAAACTATCTTTCATAGTTCTCAATTTAAATAACACATGTAAAAGTTATGATAGTGACAGATATGATATATGAGGATTATTTCTTTTCCCTGCTTCCCTAAATAGATTAAATGATTTGTGAAAGTTATGATCGTGTTAGATGGTGGTGATTTCTTTTTCCTGTACTGGTACATGCAGATAAAGCCATATCTTATCTTATCTTATCTTTATTATATGATTAAAGCACTTTTCGTGTGATATGTTTTTTCGCTTCTGTAAGAATCAGTTAAGTTCCAAATATTTGCTATTCATGTTTGTAATAAATGAATACATACATTTCTTTTTTCATTAGTTAAGAATGTTTAGCCTCAGTGAGACTTCCTCAGGATGACAGAGATCATGATGGTCATGATGGAACTATGAGATGGGTTTCACCATCATTTGGTGGTATTTCTCTTCAATTCATGTCTTTTGTTCAACCCCGTCTCCCCCGCCACGTCCTTCAGTCGCTGTCTATCTATCTATCTATCTATCTATCTATCTATCTATCTATCTATCTATCTATCTATCTATCTATCTATCTATCTATCTATCTATCTATCTATCTATCTATCTATCTATCTATCTATCTATCTATCTATCTATCTATCTATCTATCTAACTGTCTGTCTGTCTGTCTGTCTGTCTTTCTGTCTGTCTGTCTGTCTGTCTGTCTGTCTGTCTGTCTGTCTGTCTGTCTGTCTGTCTGTCTGTCTGTCTATCTATCTATCTATCTATTTATCTATCTTTCATGACTTATATATGTGTTCCCTCAATTTTTTCAAAGGTTCATCAACAAATTGAAGATGATTAATACACAGATGATAACAACAGAAGGCTGATGATCTATCATTGTAGGTCTCAATGCCATACTGCCACATCATGTTTGGAGTCCTCAGCAATTCCTGAACCACCTTTCCAGTTTAATCTATGTTTTCACATCACCACCACCCTCCACCCCTCCTACATTTCCATCCCCTGTCATTTCATTATTCAATCAGTGTTCCACATTTCAACACGAAATGATCAAAATGCTGATGATTATGATGAAGTGCCACAATAACACTAATTAATCCATCCCGTGTTCTAAAAATATAGCTCATCAAATTTGCATAATGTCTTTTCTTAGCTCTCACGCATTACATAGCACTGTCAGGTTTAATGATTATGATGATCATAGAAATAAGGCCAAGGATGATAATAATTGATGGATTTATATCAAATAACATGTAATTTTTAGTTCAATATACATGAATGTAAATTCTTCTGGTTTGTAATTAATTATCCTTTCTTTCTTTTTTCTAGTGTCATTTTTTTTTTCAAATAAAGCTTATATAATTGTTATCGGATTCAGTTTTCCCGGAGTTATTGATAGTGATAACTCTGGACAGGTCGTCTTTAATAAGGTGATGCTGATCTTGTTAATGCCTCTGAACGTGGTGTAATGTTTATGGTAAAGGAATGTAGCCCTGACAAAGGTTAAGTCACGTCGTTTCATCAAATCGCTCTCCATTCGTGTCTCTCTTTATCTTTCCTGTTATTTCTGTTGTTGTTGGTGTTTTTTTTCAAGAAATAATGATGAAGATAATGTAATGATGACGGCCTTATAACTAATGAAAAATTCAGGAAGAGATTATCTATCTATCTATCTATCTATCTATCTATCTATCTATCTATCTATCTATCTATCTATCTATCTATCTATCTATCTATCTATCTATCTATCTATCTATCTATCTATCTGTCTATCTATCTATCTATCTATCTATCTATCTATCTATCTATCTATCTATCTATCTATCTATCTATCTATCTATCTATCTATCTATCTATCTATCTATCTATCTGCCTGCCTGTCTGTTTGTCTGTCTGTCTGTCTGTCTGTATGTCTGTCTATCTATTTATCTATCTATCTATCTATCTATCTATCTATCTATCTGTCTGTCTGTCTGTCTGTCTGTCCGTCTGTCTATCTATCTATCTACCTATCTATCTAATATTCTGTCTGTCTGCCTGTCTGAGTGACTGTCCATCTGTCTGTTTAACATTATGTCTGCATGTCAGTGCATCCATCCATCCATCCATCCATCCATCCATCCATCCATCCATCCATCCATCCATCCATCCATCCATCCATCCATCCATCCATCCATCTGTCAAGCTGCTTATCTGTCTGTCGGTCGAACTGTCTGTATAAAAATTTGCCCTACTGTTAATCTGTTTGTAGATAGGACATCTTCATTGTTAAAAGCGTTTTCTTTTTTTTTTACTTACTCCAGGCCTATCACTTTCACCACCAGGTAAAATACTATCATAAGTAACACCTGTTCTTTCTTTCTTCTTCCTCTTCCTTTTTTTAAAGACTGACAGCACTTTATTTAAAATGATATTCAGCCGCAGCTGAGAAGATGGTGAGATCCGGGAAAAATTAATGGATGCCAAAAATCTAGACGATTGATAAGATTTCCAGCTTAGATTTCAGAGTCTTTATTTGACATGTTCCTTCAAGCACCCTCTGTTTATTTGGTAAATACTGGCTCGGCCCAGCGCTCATGAAATATCATATTTGTGTGGCTGAAAAGAAAACGAGAGGGTGAAAGATTGTCTGGCAGAGGGCTTGAAACCTCCGCTCATAGCTATCTTGTGTCTTGAAATATGGTGCTTTGAATGGGCACTGTAAAATTCTAGAGCTGGTTTCATCGTGTGTCCTCGTTTTAGTTGTTGTTTTTTTTTTCTAGTTTTAGTTCTGTTCAGTTATGGCTTTCCAAGCATTTATTTGCGATGTAAAGTGAACTTTTAATAATTTTCTGACTTGAAACATCGAAGCAAGTGACGAAATGGCGAAAAGTAGCAATTTAATGACTAAAAACAAACGAAAATAATGGCAGCATGATAAATATCAAGGACAGCAATATTATGAGAAACATCGTTAATGTCAGCAATAACTATAGTAATAATGTAGATATCAACATTAGTACAGTGGCAATATCCACAATAAAGGTTTTTGTCTGGAACACGAGAGTTCACGTTTGCCATACTGGCTTTTGCTTTTTTTTAAATTCCAAAATTTTGGCTTTTTATGAAACCAGTTTGCTGAGACAGAGAACCTTTAAATACCGGTACATTGTTTGTATTCCTCTGATTAAGCGTTTGGCTGTTTGCTTCACGCCTGGCCAATAGTAGGCCTATGCCCAAATTTCTATTCATCAAATTTGGTCTTTTTTTTTAAGTTGACCTGGCAAACCTGGCAGAGTTGTCTAAAACTACTTCACCTACACGAGTAAAACAAAATATTGTTTGGTTAACAAAACCGTTGCGGAAATTCATTTGACTGTATCTTGTAAATATACTGGAACAACGTTTTACCTTTTAATAAAACAGAGATAAAGAATTTTTGAAATTTTCAAATACCCCACTACAGTGATTTCCTTCAGTTGGAGTGTCAGGTGTGGCAGCTCTGTAAAAATCACATTACACACGTGTGATTTATGGAACAATTGTTCTTGCATTCTTAAACATAAAACATACCAGCCGTAAGACGTTGAAGTTATGACGGTGCGATTTCTAAAGGCCGGTATTCAAAATAATTGATAGTGGACCCGTTTATTGCCACTGAAGTGTGAAGTGGGAACGACCCGAACTCGCTGACCAACGAACACATTGCAAACGTAGAAGTCTGTAGACCCTGTGTTGACACTGTGGATTCAGCAAAGTATAGGTCTGTCTACATTTGTAAGAAAGTAACTCAAGGTGAACTGGTTTGCCGGGTTTGAAATGAATTGAAATGCCGAAACCTCTAATCTTTTCACCTCTTTTATTCAATAGTCAGCACGACTTTGCCTACATTTCTAGTTTTTTTCTAGTACACTGTCGCTAAAAAATGTGGACTCGGCCTGTCAGGTCATTTTAATACATGGATAAATTTATGGTAAAAAGAAAAGGAATGTTTGAAATGGATTTCGAAATTACTGAAAGACAGGAAATGAAATAAAAGTCACAAAAAGAAAAAAGCTGGATGGGCGGAGTGGAAAAGGAATGTTTAACATATGGAGGTATCTTTATATCTCCTCATCTATTTCTCGAAACCATCTTTGCCCCACCCCTTGCTTCTCTGTTTGCTTTCTTTCTCCTTCTCTCAACTGTTTATCCATTCTTTCTGTGAAACCCTCACTGGCACAGAGGACAAATAAAGAAATGGGTGTGGTGACACTGGGGGAAAGAATCACAAATATAAGGGAGTCAAAATTTTTAATGCACCTGCCTATTTCTTGCTTTCTTTTTTTTTTTTACAAGAGGAAAAAAAAAGGGGGGGGGGGAGGGGGGGGATGGGTAGCCAGGAAAATGAGGTGTAATTCCTATGCACTCATGAGCACTCATCCAGGTTTCTCATTTTGTGCCGTTTTATTTTTCCAGCTTCTCTCATTCTCGTTTGTCAAACTTTTGTCTCGAGGCCTGGCAGAGTGGAGTTGAATTTAACACCCGGCTTTTGATTTCTCCCACCCACTATTCATTTTTCACTGCAGCGCAAAAGAATGGGAGCGCAGTAGAATGAGGTTTTTTTGTTGTTTTTTTTTTAAGTTGAAACTCGACCATACAAAGTGGATTTCCCGTTGGCCCGCACAGCCCCATACTTTCTTTGCTCCAGTGAATATTACCTGACCTGAATGACCTCTGGCCACGGTGACCCAGGGGTTAAAATAAAACCACGATGAAAAAAAAAAATTCATATGAAAATAATAGAAAAAAGAGAAGGAGGGAGAAGGTAGAAAGAGAGATACACTAAAATGACGCTCTCAGCATTGGTGGCTGGACGTTGGAGAAGAATAGGGTGAATAGGTGGATACCGGAATGGACAAAGGTAGGATTAAACCAGGATAAGGGCCAGTTTTAAAATACATGAGGCCCATTTAGCTCTGGAGGACAATGGGTGGTCAAGGGCAGGTCCTTTGGACAGAGAAAAAAAAAGTGGGGCTTTTTTTTTTATGTTCTTTTGTCCTTATAAACTTTTAAGCTTATGTTGTGGTGACTGACGCAGGACAAGGAATGGTACAGTCATAAGATAGCCTAGGTTGGACTGTATCAATTTGGCTCAACTTGCAAGACGCAGTTTGTCTCTTTTGGGTGGGTGTGGAGTTGGGGGGGGGGGGGGGGGAGGGGAGAAGAGAAAGATTTTTTTCGTTGTTTGTCAGGAAGTGAATTGTCTTCATGTCACTGGTGTCAGAGTATAAGAAACAGATGGGTGAAAGCGAGGTCAGCGAATTGCAAATGGGAGGACAATTACTCTCTCTGGCTTCCTGCCGGAAAGTGACAGAAATTAATAGAATTTGAGTTGCTTTTGATTTATGTACAGGAAAAAGTCTTGGGACAGGGAACAACAGGCACCCGCGGCACTGTCAAAGGTGCCAAGAAGTTGAAGGTTTCAGGTCAGATCTTGTGCGTGTCATGCAACCTGTCATAAAACAGCACATCTCTTTGATGAAATTACTGACAAAATACAATATTAAACAAATAATGTGATGACCTGGCATAGAAAGCATTTCGACATGGCTTGAATAATGTAACAGTTTTAGCACGTCATGACAGATTTATTCCTTTATCACACACTGAAGAATGCAAATTTCTGATGAAAGCCACAAAACATTAATGTCAACTTCATAGCGAACAGCCGCTGTTTTTAATACTCTCTTTTTTTTTCTTACTACCTTTACCTTTATGTAATTAAATGATTAAGTTTGACTCTGGCAGTGACAAGCTATTTCTGATGGACGTGCCAGAGAATTTGATGTGTATTTCATGGCCAAGATTTCCTGTGAAATAAACAATTCAGCCTTCATATTCCTGTTTAATTCACAAGACATCACAATAAATCTCGTGGCATGAAATGTATCACATTAAATAATCATTTATTATTTTTCTTTTTTTTTTTTTTTACTTCTCCTTTGTTTCATGATTATATTCATAACAACTTTGGAATAAAAATAAAAGAAAAACACAAGACAACAGAAACCCGTGTAATGTGAAATAAAAAATAGCTTCCTAGTTTATCGAGATTATAAAGGACAATCATACAATGGATGGCTTTGCTTTGTTGCGGGTAGTTTTCCAATATTCTATTTTACACACCAATATAACTTCTGATCACCTCATGCTATCTTTATTCAAGAATCTGCACATTGAACAACAACAAAAAAATCCTCCTCCCACATCCCTCGTGGAGTATAGATATATATGTCGTTTGATTCGTCTTTAGGCTAGTTTTCAAGATACATTGGAACGGAAATTAATTAAAGGATTTTCGTATAAAGAAGACAATGCTGGGATCTAAATGATCATTTTTCTTTGTCATCATCATTATTAAGAGCAAAAACATCATCACTTCAGGTAATCTAAATTCTGATAGTGATTTTAGTGTGGATGTAAAAAGAACTCATAATGCTGGTATTTTTAGCGTAAGTGCGAGGTTATGAAAGCATTGTGGCTTTTATGGCCAACCAGGAGTTCAATTTCTACATTAGAGACACGTTGTTTTTTGCTTTCTTCAATTCGAAAATATGGCACTGTCCACTGATTCCTTACCCCAGTTTGTTTTTTGTTTTTTCTTCTTTCTATCACCTTCATTTCACACTTCCTTGAACCGTTTCCAACATGTGTCATGTGGCTCACATGTGTTGATGTCCTAGTTACAAGATATTATACTTTCTTTATAAACAGCCAGGTTATACTAACCATAGATAATCCAAGTTTTACTTTAACTGTGATTTACTATTCCCTCCTGAAGACTTCTTTACTGTTTGCTGTAGCACTGCGTCGTCTCTGTCCTGTGAAAGTATAATGATGTATAATATTCAATTCCTATAGGCTATTCTTTTGTAATTGGACGGGTTAGATGCAGAAAAAGACATAATGCATGTCTGGAAACCGCCATGGTTTATAAAGATTTTTTTTTTGCAGACCTCTTTTTAAAAAAAATTCTGATTAGTTCTATATTTCGAAATAGAAGGACAATTTCTTCCCACCAAATTAAATCTTCTTTACAATATTGTCTCCCACCGAGGAAGGTAGATCGGGCCCAAAAACTATGATCCCAGTATTCTCCAATTTCATGAACGTTTTAAAATTCCTAATTTTAGTACAAGTAATAAGCAAAATCAGTGACAGATTTATATTCACTGGTTTATCTTCGCTAAGGCAGAATGCGTTTTAATCCCACTCCCATAAACAACGCATCGTTGTTGTTTTGTTTTCACGTACAAGTTCACACACGTTCTGGCAGTTTCCCACAGATTAAAAATGTATAGTCGAGTTCAGACCTGTTCTTTCATCCACCCACCCCCCTCCACCCCTTTCCACCAACCCCCGTGTTTCTTTTCATTTTTCTGTTCAGTTACTACTTTTCGTCACACCTCCTCATACAGCGTTTTTATATCCACCTCTGTCTATTCTATTCTGTCTCCAGGCTTTTCACAAAACGTGTTTCCCTGTCATGACAGAGCCGCCCTGTAAGTTTAAAAGTTAGGTCAAGTGTGACCTCATTGCTCTGAAACCATTTTCTTGTGTGTGGCGTGTAAAGTGACCTTGCCATGGGCTTCTCTTTCAACGCTGGGGTAATTGAAATAAATTTACAAGTCCTGACTGGCCAGTTAATACACAAAAGCTTTTTACCCTTTTATTGACCTTTTAATGCCCAATAGCCCTTTCAACCGCTCTAACTTTCAACTGGGCCATGACTTTGTAGAAACCTTTCAAACTTTTCTACTGCATAGTTATGGGCTTGCCACTTGGGCCTTGGGAGGTTTTTTTTTTTTCTATCATGTGGCGGAACGAACTTTTGAACCTACGTTGCATAAAATAAAATAAAAAAAGAAAAAAGAAAATAGTAATAATAGTTTCAGTTGTCACTCGCTACAACTCACCTGGCAAACAAAACATGTTGACAATGGCCCCGACCTACCGGCTCTGGAATTTCCAATTTTAAACTTTTCAACTTTATCGTTGACGTGGAAATGTTTTGTTTGGACCTTCTTCGCGGGTCGTTAAATTTATTTCTTCACGTATAAACTTATAATTAATGTGATTTTTCAATTGAAACACGTAGGCCGGCCGTAGTCATGCTGGTGAAAGGGTCTTGGCGATTGAGTGCTGTGGAAAAATAGTCATTAAAATGTAGTCAACAGAGCTCTGACAGGGTGACCTATGTTTATGGGTTAAACACTGCTACCATGGCATTATATTATTGGACCTGTCCTTAAAATCCAGAACGGGATAATAGAAATAGGGCGCGGCGAAACATTAAATTTTGCCGTTCGTACGTTACTGTTGTTTCCTTTAACCTTTTAAAAGTGTTTACTCGCGTACATAGTTACGTGAAAGCTATAGCAGATTGGGTCTCCCTCATGTGTTTCCGTAAAAACCAACTTAAATTTCATCATCGTCACTTTTATTGTCGTCATACTCACAAGAATCTCACAAGCAATAAAAAATGAATCGTGGTATTGAATTTCATTCAATTTCTAAATTTCTAAAACGTATTTATGTTGTGAAATAGCCATGAATACGGTAAAATACGGGACAGTGCGAAAGAATGTTTTAAAAACTGGATTTTTGGACGTTGCCGTCGTCATAATCGTTATCACGAATCATGATCTTGATTTTTCCCTCCGTTCCCACTTCTTCTTTCCCTTAATGACTTTACACAGTATTCATCATCTTCTCCTTTTTCTTTTCTATCACAAACCTCCGCCTCTTTTTTTTCTCTTCTTCTTGCCATAGCTGTCTTCTGTGACCATCCCCACCCCCCCCCAAAAAAAATAGAAATAAAATCTCCCCCCTCTCTCTGTCTCTGTCTCTCTCTCTCTCTTTCTCTTTCTCTGTCTCTCTCTCTCTCTCTCTCTCCAGGTTAACTTCAAAGCGATATACAAACACAAACACTCTCAAACCGCACCACAATGGAAGTGCCAATCACACCCAATCAATACAATAGCAATAACACATTATCCTGCCTTCAGCACTTGCACTACACAATGCACTACAATGAAGGAAACGGATTATTTAGTCAGAATGAACACCCCAAATACCTATCCAAAAATACACTATCTAAAAATATATATCCAAAATCTGTCCTTCAACAAGGAATAAAAACATAGTTTTACACTAGCGTACACCCACACACTCACTGACTCACACAAAACAGGACTGGCATTTTTCTGACTTTCCCCCTCTATCCACGTCAAGTACGGAATTTCCCCTTAAAAATACAATAAAATAATTGAAATCATATATTATTCCCACTCCTCACCAACCAACAAGTCGCTAAGCACTTTTTCCCCTGTCCAAATCTCCAGTGTGATACTCTGGCCCCCCACAAACCGGTGCATATTATGAGAAAGCTCCAGTTAAAATTCACCAGCTGTAGAACCACCACATTCTGTGTCTACGCAGGTGAAATTCACACTCCGCGCACTAAACACAATGTCTTTAACATAACAATCGAGGAGAAGTGATTTGGGTGCAGGCAAAGTGAACTCTTTTGGACGTGTTTTCTCCAGCACTGTTCAACGGGTGCAGATAAACAGTGCCTTTAGTCGGCATTCTTTGAAATAATTTTTGTTCCTGGATCGTAATTCTTTGAAACCGTTTTTGTTTTTAAGTCCTAATCCGGTTAAACATCTTTAGTTTTAAATCCAATCATGTACGCATTTCATGTTTTTATCAGCTGTTAATACAATCATGTTTCTTTCCTCGCTCTCATCTATTCTCAGTCTGTCTTACACACGCTGGTTGCAATCGGTTTTTCTTCATTCCTCGAAGAGAGAAATCTTACAGAGCCATGACGTACGCACGCCGGGAAAGAAGGGGGTGGGGCATGGGGGCAGAAACTGTCCCCTAACGTATGAAGAAATATGTACATTGGATGCCTGGGGGGGGGGGGGGGGGGATTGGAGCGTACGTGCGTTTTTCATTTATGATAATGAATCAAAAATTAAGTTTGCCTTTACCAATGTAAGTTGCAGGTTTATCCAAAAAGCGAAGACAGGATATGAGTCCAGTGAAATTGTCAAATAATCTGTACACAAACCTTATCATGAACATTCATCTTTCTAGTGAGTTGAAACCAAGTATAATCGTACAAGGGGAAGTGAAGGGGTCAAAATTCACCCAAACCAAACTTTACGACTATTATGGATGGCCCCAGACTGTAAACGTCTACTGTAAATTTTGCCTGTCTATGCTTTTAACGGCTTGTGAAATTGTCCTAGTGTTTAACATCCAAATTAAAGATAAACAATAAAAAATTTAAAAAATAGACATTCAGTTTTCAAGCATTTCCAAAGATTCTCATGAAATTCTTCGGGGTTTTCCCCATATTTTTTTCTTCTTACTATTTTGTGGCCAAGATCATGGTTTTCCATGTGCAGTCAGTTATCCTCTTTCTTTCTTTCTTTCCGTTGTTTCACCCCTCCTGTCTTCCTCCCTTCAAATACAAATTCCTATTGTTTCAGTCATTCTCCTATCCCTTTCATGTCTTCAGTTTCAAACTTCCTTTTATGATTTTTTCCCCACGTTTTCTTCTTTGTTTTTACTTCGTCAGTTCCCTATTTCTTTCTTTCTTTCTTTTTCTTTCTTCTTCTTTCTTTCTTTCTGTCTCTCTTTCCTTCTTTTCTTCTCTCGGGCTTTCTTTCTTTCTTCCTTCCTTTCTTTCTTCTGTTTAATTCTCCTCTCGATGCTGCCTCTTATCCTTATTATTCTGTCTCAAACTTTATTGTTTTTCCTTTTTCTCTTCCCTCTCTCGTCTCCTCAGCTGTAGATTTTAAACCCATCCATTTACATGCTTACCGTAGAATCCTCTCTCTCTCTCTCTGTCCCCCCCCCCCTTTCTCTCTCTCTCTCTGTGTCTTTCTCTTTCTCTCGCTCTCTCCCTCATTTGCCCCTTCCACCTCCTCCACCTTCCCTCTCACTTCTTCTCACCCTCTTTCTCTCTACCCCCCTCCCTCTTTGTCTCTCTGTCTTTCTGTTTGTCTGTCTGTCTGTCTATCTGTCTGTCTGTCTCTCTCCCTCCCCTCCCCCTCTCTCTCTTTCTTTCTCTCTTTCACGTTTCCCCTTCCACACCCCAGATCCTCAGTACGTTCACACCCACACCCATCCATTTTATTAAAACCCACCCTCTTCCAATTCCTCCCTTCCGTTCTGTATCTCTGTCCTCAACTAGTCCAACCCTTCCGATGGCAGTCACTACTCTCTAATTTAAAGAACTCAATAATTTCAGTTGTTTTAGCCTTGTGCCCAAGCTAGGGTTTAAAGATATGGCCACTCCCTAAAAAAAATCAATAACTATATTATTATTTTTTAATTCCAAGACTCCACTTGGCCACGGCCGTTCTTGCAGCTGTTTGAAAACCAGGATCATGAGAAGGTCAGAGCTTTTTCAGTAGCCGTGGACCAGGAATCAATCGTGACTTCATTTATTATTTACCATAATGAGTGAAATTTTCTTGCCATGTTTTGTGGCTGTGACCACGTGGGCTATAGATTTTTTCATGTTAAATAACTGGCGGGAATGTTTCAGAGATGGACATGGACTGTGCTGGCTATAGAGCATGTTTATAGACCATGAATTTTTTGTTGTTGTTGTTGTTTTGAATCTCATAGCGTATCCGAGGAAGTGAAGAAGAATACAATTTTTATGTATAGAAAGTTACCGGTACACAGACAGACAGACAAAGAGACAGACAGACAGACAGGCAGATGGAAGGATGGGAGGACACTCAGACAGACAGACAGACAAACAGACAGACAGATAGATAGATAGATAGATAGATAGATAGATAGATAGATAGATAGATAGATAGATAGATAGATAGATAGATAGATAGATAGATAGATAGATAGATAGATAGATAGATAGATAGATAGATAGATAGATGAGATAGATAGATAGATATACAGATAGATAGATGGATAGATAAATAGATAGATATATAGATAGATAGATAGATAGATAGATAGATAGATAGATAGATAGATAGATAGATAGATAGATAGATAGATAGATAGATAGATAGATAGATAGATAGATAGATAGATAGATAGATAGATGGATGGATGGGTGGATGGATGGATGGATAGATAAATGGATGTAAAGACAGACAGACAGAGAGACAGATAGATAGATAAATAAATAGATAGATAGATAGATAGATAGATAGATAGATAGATAGATAGATAGATAGATAGATAGATAGATAGATAGATAGATAGATAGATGGATAGATAGATAGATCGATAGATAGATAGATAGATAGATGGATAGATAGATATATAGATATATAGATAGATAGATAGATAGATAGATAGATAGATAGATAGATAGATAGATAGATAGATAGATAGATAGATAGATAGATAGATAGATAGATAGATAGATAGATAGATAGATAGATAGATAGATAGATAGATAGATAGATAGATAAGCATGTAGAAGACATTCTGCCCATCACTTCATCGTAGACTGCTGTTTTTTTTTCTTTAGTTCTCAATCTTGCAGTCTTATTCTCGGACCTGCCTAAAACACCACCCGCCTGATCCACTTTCCACCCACAGAGCTACCCATCCACTCGTCTCCTCGGCCCTCTGTGAACGAGTCTACCAACCTAGCAATGCCTGCTACTTATTCACCAAACCTGCCTGGAACTATCTAGATCACTACTCCAATGCAGGGTCAGCCTGTTCATTTATTCATCCATCAATATATAATCATATATTATCTTTCCACCCATCCACCTCCACTTCCTTCACCATACCCTCCATGATTCACTCCCTTTCTGTACACAGCGGCAACAACCTTTCCTCTCTCATCCCTTGCATATTAAATATGGCCTGTATTTGACCACACATAATCACAGCCAGTGTGAAGAACGAGTTACACATGTAATGGTCAGCACTGACCATCGATCAAACCAAACCAATGGGACAGTAGATCGATATTTGAACAAAGGCCTCGGCAAAATTCCCTCCCTTCTTTAATAGGATCATACTTCAGCCCAGGGGTCTTCCACTCTCTGGAGATTTGGGCACTGACGGCTTGCGAGCGTCCATTCTAGAAGAAGAACTCGAGATTTTGTTAGCGTTCTATGGCGTCTTCGTGTACATTTTATATCATTAATACAGGCTCACCACTGTCTGAGCATGGTACACCTACATAATTATGCAAAGTTGATTTACCATTTTATATTGTTATACGGACCAAAATATGAATACATTTTTTTTTAAAAGTTAAATGAATTTGGAAAAAAATTCTCAGGCTCTTGAGAAAATGACGGTAGAGTCAATCGTTTAAATGAGTCTCAAACAATTTCTGGACACTATTTTAGAAACTATACTGATTTGAATATCAAAAGGTTTGAATTTATAATTTTTTTTTTTTTTTTTTCAGAAAATTTAACTTGCTGGACCATAATTATAAAAAAAAAAAAGTCGCGTTTCTAAAGAAACAGCCTCAAATAATTCACGTGATGCGACATTTAAAGTTTAAAAACATCAAGGCTGTATCATTGATATTCATCGCTTTAATGACCGCACTCTCCTACAGCATGGGAGAAGGCTGGGGGAGAGGGCACATCCGTATGAAGAGGGCTCAAAAATCGCAAAAATGGAAGGTACATATTTCAAAGATGGCCCCCGTCTCGTACCCATTTTGAAGACCGCCGTGTAGCCGTTGTAAAAATCGGACACGCCAAGGGAGATTACTCTTTTTTTTCCAATATTTTTTTATGTTTTTCTTTTCTTTCTTTCTTTTTTTTTTTTTCTCATTTATTTTTCTCTCCATTATGTGTCAAATTTGACAGGCAAGATCATTTTTCTTATTGAGGCGTTTTGAGTGGTCAAATTTATCTGGAGAACGATTCCAGTTATTTCGCGCAAGGAGTTAAATATAGGGTTTGTGTGCGTGGATGTGTTGGCGATTGGGTTGGGTTGTTGTTTTTTTTGTGGGTATTTCTTGTGGCGGGAGAGAGACAGAAAGTATAGAAGGAATGAGAGAGAAAGAAAGAGAGTGAGTGAGTAAGAGAGAGAGAGAGGGCAGAGACATAGTGAGAGAGAGTAAGAGAGAGAGAAAATGAGAGAGAGAGAGAGAGTGGGAGTGAGTGAGTGAGTGAGAGAGAGAGAGAGAGAGAGAGAGAGAGAGAGAGAAAACGAGTGAGGGACAGATAGAGTGAGCGAGTGAGGGACAGATAGAGATGGAGAGAAAGAGAGAGGGGGATAAGAGAGAATGAGAGAGAGAGAGAGAGAGAGAGAAAGAAAGAGGAGAAAGAGCAAGACAAAGAGAGAAAGGAAGAGAGAGAGCCAAAGACAGAGGGAGAGAGTGTGTATGTGTTGTATATATATATATATGTGTGTGTGTGTGTGTGTGTGTGTGTGTGTGTGTGTGTGTGTGTGTGAGAGAGAGAGAGAGAGAGGGAGAGAGAGAGAAAATCTCATCTCGTGTTACATTTTTAAGCAACATCTTTTGTCCTTGGAGTAAATCACACCGTTTTTAGATGGGAGAAAAACTGATAGACACAAATGAAGCATCTTAACCATTGCAAGTGAATGTTTGGCCAGATGATGTATTTTACGTGAATTTTTGAGGCCGCTCAATATGGAATACAAGAATATCTCTAAATGTTCTGGAGTTCTTGTATTATATCTAGATTCACACCAGAATGTGTATTGTTTTTTCATTCAGATCAACATTTATGTCCTGCAATTCTAAATCTTTGTCTCTATCAACAGCAATGTCTTCCCTCTTTCATTCCCACATCAAAACATCAGCAAGCAAGCCCAGCCGTTGCTGACTTTTTTGTTTCGTCGTTTGTGTTTTAAATGTTGGTTTTCAGTCTTCATTATAATTCACAATCCATGTTTTTAATTTCCCCTGGCTTGACCTCTGTCGTGCCCTCTCGAAGTAATCTTTCGGAAGAGGAAACAAAACAAAAAAAAAAGCGAGAATATTAAACATCTCCTGCATTTGACACTGCGCTTGGCAGCTGAGGCTCCCCGTGCTTAATCCGGTTGTTCATATTGCTTGTATTAAATCTCCTTTAAGTCTCTGTTCTGACCGCCCGCATCTCCCCCGCCCTACGTTGTGGACAAGCTAGCAGATAAATGTCGGAAGTCCAGCAATGACTATATTGACTGAGTGTGTATTGTCAAGCAGATCCTGTGGGCAGTATTCGTGCAGGGTTGAAGTCATGACAGTACTAGTGGATGTGGTAGTTATAGCAGTGCTAGTGGCTACAGGCTGCTATAAAAGTCATTATTATTAATACATGCACATTAGTCTTGCTTGTAGAAGTAATACGAGTATATTCAAGTTTATACTCGAGAGTAGTAACGTGAGTACTATTAATACGTGGACATTACTATAATTATGTTCGAAGTTTGTAGTAGTAGTACGAGTATTACAGTTTTGTACTTTATGGAAGCAATTCGAGTATGTCTTGAAACTTTGCATTTATTGTATTTGTGCGCTAGACAACCTATTCTCTTTCTTTCTTTCGTCCTAATTTCTAAACGTTTTTTCTTGATTATTTGTGGCCTAGACAGAACCAGAGCTGTTTGATTGAGTGCCTGTCTAAGAGCATTACATATAGAATGGCTTTGATGTGGTCTTAACTTGTCGTTTGAACAGGGGTGTCTATTTATGTAGACTTACAGGTTGTCTGAGCTGCTCGCTCGTCATTAACACTGCAGCCAGACATGCAGACAAGCAAAATGGCAGCTGATATTGTAACTGCGGTGCAGATGTTTGGGGACACCGAAGTTCAGAAGCTCCAGAAAGTTCTGGCAACTAAAACCAACGATTGCATGAAACATGTAATGCACTTTTCTTAACAACGTTTGCACGAGCTGGCATGTAGTAATACGAGCACACGCACAGTGCAATAGTTTGTAGGAATAATATGAATTTGCATTCTTAACCCTATTTTACACTCCGGGGTCTAAACAGACTCTTTTCACTCACTCTTTTCACTATAACATGCCCCAATCGAATGTAAAATTTTAAAGTATGTGATCTCAATTTTCGCAGCTGCTTAGGATCTAGCACTGATTGTTAGTTTGTCGGTAAGAAAATAATCAATATAATAATATTGTTTGAAACCAGAAAACTGGGACACTTTCCGATCATAGTCTTGGTGCTAATAATTCCAGTTCCACTTTCCAATAAAATATTCTTAGCTCCTGTCAACAACCCTTCCCAATGAAGTCAACAATCCTGTTAACGACGTAAAGGCTGTACATGTTATTAAATAATATCTGAAAGCTCACCCAGAACTTGGAATCTGTCGTTTATGTCTGTAAGAATGAAAACTTGGAATCTGTCGCTTATGTCTGTAAGAATCAAAACTTGGAATCTGTCGTTTATGTCTGTGAGAATCAAAACTTGGAATCTGTCATTGACTTCCGTAAGAATCGACCAAATCGCGACCATAGTTCTTATTTGTTCTATCTCAGTTTTCTGAAAAACTGGAGATCTTTTAGTATGTAGAAAGATGAATAAGCAATGTGCACTACTGACACTTGTTTAACATAACACGCCTTGTGGCATTTATCAAGCTGTTTCACAGTTCAGATCTATTTTAACTCCCTATCATAATACTAAAGCCGCAAACGTTTAACGCTGAATTTCTCAGTTGGTCAAAAATTGGACTTGGGACAAACAAGAACTAACTAAGGTCGCGGAATAGTCTCGAACTATTGGCAGTTAATATTTCCTATGAAATATTTGATGAGAGAAGTAAGAAACTAGGTGATGTCCTACTAATATAATCAATTTTCCCCAATATAAACATCTTGTATTGTTGTAATACGTACAGGGAATGAAGTTTATTACCGTGGCGGACCAGCAAGTAAACTTAGTCACCCAGCCTCTAGATATTTTCAAACTCTCGTTATACGGCGTCCAGCGTGTGGTCAGTGTAAACAAATGTCTGTGTCCAATCCTGTGTTAATAATATCTGGCCTCCTGTATAAAACAAGAACGTCCAGGAAGAAAGATGAGGGTAAGGGGCTGGGGGAGGGGGGGGGTGTGGATGCTTGAAAAAAAAAATGACAAAAAAAAAAAAAGCTGTGATGGTCGTGCTCGGACATTAGTGTCTGGGTGGCCGTCCTGGGTACTGTAAGCCTTCCACTTTTTAACGGCTTAGAACAAACAACGAGGCTGCCCAAGACTTTAGCCGTCTCAAAGAACTTCATTTACTTTCCATCTCGCATCCTCTTCCTTTCATTTTCTCCCATCTCTTTCTCTCTGTTTCTGTCCATCTCTGCGTCTTTTCTATCTCATTTCTCGATCCCTTGAAGATTTCTTGTGTGTGCTCTACAATTTCACCGTCACTCTTCCGGTTGTCTGTGACATAAAAGAATATTTGACGACCTTAGTCCTGGTTTGTTCCAACTCCTCTTTTTGTACAACTGAAAAATTCCAAGGTAAACGTTTGGAGTTTTTGTATTATGATAGGGCGTTGAAACAGCTTGACAAGTGCCACAATGCATATTAAACAAGTGTCAGAGTGTGCATTAAATTTGCCATACCCTTTCTACATATTTAAACGATCTCCAGTTTGTTTTTCGGAAAAATGGAGACAGAATGAACTGTTTAACACTAAGGTCGAGATTTGATAATGAGTGGGGGGGGGGGGGGGATTCAGAGAAGCGTTCATCCATTACATTACTTTGTTTTATCAGTCTCACTGAGATGTCATTCATTTATCGTGGGGTATAGCCCAGTTTCTCTGCAGTTAGGATATCTGGTGGGAGAAAGTTATATTTAATTTTAATAATGCCATTTACTCCTATTCTACCGCTTGCAGGAGCACTCACATGCCCACACATACATAAACACCCTTACACTTCACGACACTTTGTTTTCTTAAACGACTTCCCTTTATTTGTATTTTGTATTTTGTATACTTCTTTAATTCCATTTTTGGGAAATTTTGCCTTAGTGTCATTGCAGCCCAGTTACAACTGGAGCAGACACGTAGCGCCACAGTGCAGCGGCGGTCAGCGGTTTTTGTTTTTTTTTGGGTGTGGGGGGGGGGGGGAGTGGTAGGGACAAATTTTATTTCATTTTGCCCTGGCAGCGGCTAGTTCGGCTTGCTCTTTGCGATTTCCAACTGCCAAGGTATCTTTAACGTGTGCAACGTGCACATGTCTCCCCCCCCCCCTCCACCCGAGGTTTTCGTCCTTGTCCGGGAGGACTAAGTGCTCGAGCTTACCTTCCATAGGATCAAGGACAGGAAAATTGAGGAAAAAAACAAAATTCCAACATGCCTGCACCGACTGGGGTTTCGAACACGGTGTCTTAGGCATGAGAGGCGAGCACTTTGCCTCTAGACCACTGTGTCCTTTATTGCCTCTCATCGGGTTTGTTTTGAGATTTGTGTGTTTCTCAGTGTCACTTTGTCATAACAGGTCCACGTCATTCACACCCCACCCCAAATAACGTCACTCCACCTATCCAGCCCCTCATACATGCACAATTACTCATTACAACGGAATGCCAAGGAGAAAAAAAACGTTAAGGAAACAATGTAAGACATGGAGAAATGGATATCAGAACAGAGTGAAATGTAAGGATTTATAAACAGAATGAAGGACGGAATGAACAAGAGAGAGAGACAGACAGACAGAGAAAATGGGCAGAGAGAGAGAGAGAGAGAGAAAGAGAAAGAGGGAGAAGATAGATAAAACAATAGGCACAGACAGTGAGGTAGGTAATGAAAAAGAGAGAGGGGGACAGAGAGAGAGAGAGAGAGAGAGAGAGAGAGAGAGAGAGAGAGAGAGGGAGAGAGAGAGAGAGAGAAAGAGAGAGAAGACAGATAAAACAATAGACTCAGACAGTGAGGTAGGTAATGAAAACAGGAAATCCCTGGAATAATTTAGACTTGAGAGAAGTTTATTTACATCAGTCACAGCGGTAGGTAACAACTCTTTCAACTTCAACTCTTCGTTTCCACTGATTTTCTTTGCTTGTCATTGGCAAGAGAGAGACAGAGAGAGAGAGGGGGGGGGGGGAAGAGAGAGAGTCAGAGAGAGGAGAGAGAAGGGGAGAGAGAGAGAAAGAGAGAGAGAGAGAGACAGGGGGAAGGAGAGAGAATAAGCGAGAGAAGAGAGAGAGAGAGAACAACAATCAAACCAACGTCCAGGGAGCAGGATCAGAAGTTTCTTGTTGTTGAGGTTTTTAATTTTTTACTCTGCACAAAAAGTGAGTAAGAAAAACATCAATTGGAAAGCGCCCTTTTGCCAAAACAAAACAAACAAAAAAAAGTCTGACTCGACAAATCGCATGCAACACCCTCTCGCCCAATAAACGAGCTTTTTGGTGCGTCCGTTCAAATTCCAGACCTTCTGAACATGCCCAGGTAGCAGAATTCCGCCTCTACCTCTCCCCCCCCCCCCCAATCCTCTGAAACTATTACCTCACACTCCCTCTTTGTCCACCCTTCCACCGTTTCCTACTTTCTCCACGGCAATCCTGGGGCTTCATTCTTATATATATCTGATGACATAATGATACCAAGACCTACCCTGTAACTCAAGAAATGTCGTCACATGTTAAGGAGTGGCCAGTGAGTAAACATAGGATCATAATAAATACACAAAGGTTGGTGTTAAGATACTGTAGTCAGAGGCAATGAAAGACTCAAGTGTAGGGCCTGGTACTGAACAATGTAAGAAAGGAAGACATTTTTAAAAATCATGTAAAAACAAATAAGATAATTTTTTTTCCTTAAATTAAATATAAATCAGCCAGATTAATGAAGTTCGATGCCCCAAAAATGAGATCTCGTGTCAGAAAACACCTGAACTGCTTCATCTTTTACATCAGCTGAGAGCATTGAACCACCACGGATCCACATGCATACCAGCTTGTGGTAGTGTAGGGCTGCTTGTGCAAAGAAGTTAAGAGCGACAATTTCAAATTTGAAAAAAAAACGTAAGTTTAATTCACCCTTTGATGGGATGAGCCCTGAAATGGATGCCGGGGGCGGTCGCCCCTCTGCCCCCCCCCCTTCCCCCTTCCCACATCTTCTACATGCCACTGACCGTAGCCTAATTATGAAACCTAACTGAGGAAATACTGAGGTGCTCGCTCATCAGCTCTAGCCTAGCCTACCATGTAAAAATAGCACAGTCGCCAGCCTACTAACATCAAGTGTTGCTACACTCAGTGGGGCCCTCACCCAGATACCTTAATAGTAGGATTAGCAGCCTACTAGACTTAGCAGCGCTTTTAGTATTTTGGCTCTTAGTTGTTGTTTTTTTTATCACAAACTTGTTTGAATCCAAATAAACACGCACTGAATAAAAGATGCATAGCCTGGTATATAATTTTTATTTTTTTTTGTCTCTTTGAATTTGGAAACATCCTGAAAAACAGTAAACATTTCCTACCCAGCCAGAAACATACGGAAAGTCTACCCGTCAAGTTTACTCATAGGAATGATATCGTTTCTACGGAGATCCGCTGGTTACGACATCCCGCCAACGTCGGTTTGATGTAGGGACTCCGCCTTTGCGGTAATCCTACCAGGCCTACGGAAATTCTATACAAATCTACGTCGGATTGGCGTAGGGATGGTGGCTTGGTAGTTAATATGGTGATCAAAATATTCCACCCTAACACTAGTTCCCACCTCGGTATGAGGCTAAGCAACAACCGCTGACTTGTTCTGTATATTTTGATTATGTAATTACTTAACAAGTCAGAGACCAGTCCACCCGCATGCTGCCCGTACCACGCCAAACATAATTAACGTTTTTAGTGGGGCCTTCCAAATTCTCCACCACCCGACCTGTCGGTCTTTCTTTGTTCCAGTTCTGACGTCATCTGGCAAGACTTTTCATCCAAAGGTCTTCTCGGAGACATCATCCCTTAATCTGTCTGTTTCTAGTGTGTTCTGACCTCTCTCAACTTATTCAGTTATTCGTCTACTTTAGACATAATTTCATTCTCCCTCCAACGGGACATGTTGGTCTAGAGGCAACGTGCTCACCTCTCAAGCAGAAGGTACCGGGCTTGAGGGAATTTCCTGTCCCTGATCCTATGGTAGGTAGGATCGAGCACCTAGACTTCTCGGATAAGGACGAAAAATTCGGATGGCCCTTGAGCACCTTACGCGTCTTAAAGATACCTTGGCAGTTAGAAATCGAGAAGAGCAGGCCTAACAAGGCCGCGGCAGGGAAAAAAAAAAAAAAAACACAAATCCCCCCCCCCCCCCCTTCCCAAAAGGGATGAAGCAAGTATACAAAATACAAATAAGAACTAGAAAAAGAGAGGTAAAAACGCCGAGGGCAGAGATTTCCCGAAACCAAAGATTTCAAAACAACAACAACAAAAAAAGCAACAACGGTTCTTCCAACATTCTGTTTAGAATATCGCGTTTTTTGTCCTCTTCAGCAAAATACTTTCGCTAGATCTAGATATGTGCCATATTTCACTAAGGTTTTCCTTACCACCTCACCTCATGTATGCCTGTTATTGAGTTTATTGAGTTGAGATACAAATAATGTTTATAATTATGATGACGCGTAAGGAGTGTATGTCAGGTATGTGCTTGTAAACACTGTCTGTGAAAGAGAATTTCCCTCATGGGATGATAAAGTGATTCTGATCTTATCTTATCTTACATTATCTTATGTTATCTTATCTTATGTTATCTTATATTATCTTATCTTATCTTACATTATCTTATATTATCTTATATTATCTTATATTATCTTATATTATCTTATGTTATCTTATATTATCTCTTATTATCTTACATTATCTTATGTTATCTTATATTACCTTACATTATCTTATGTTATCTTACATTATCTTATATTATCTTATGTTATCTTATGTTATCTTATATTAATCAGCCTTAAAGAAAACACTATGTTCCTCTCTCCATTTTCCTTTTTTTCTGCTCTCCCCCCCCCCCTCCCCCTTCCAAACCTATTCTCCGTCCGCTTTCGCCAACCAAATCCCAGAGACCATTACGCTTTCTAAAGTCTATAATATATGATTAGAACCCGCTACAATACAAAGCCCAAGATCTTTCTCTTCCTTTTCTCTTTTTTTGTCACACGGCTGTCTCGGGTTCCATTGTATCTACAGCGTCCCGAATACATTACGAAGTAGTAACCACAGTCATAGCTTGTCCAGTTTGTCTTTTTTTTTTTTTTTTTGCTTGGACATCAAACTAAGCTAGCCCAGTATTTACGCCTACATTATTTTCATAACTGCCCCTACCCCTTCTTGGCCACTCCACCACTCTGTCCCTCTCTCTGCTCCTCCCACCTCCTATGGCAAGATGGCCCATAAATAATACAAGAGGTACCACTTTTAAGAGGGCGATCGAGTGGTCAAGCTTTGATTTCTTTTCAACTCATAGTTCTAGGATTTGAGTGACTTTGTATGCGGGACGGACATTTGCCTACTCCATTACCACTGTCAGCCACCACCACCCACCCCCCTTCCCCTCTCCCTCCTGGACTTCTCACATCTCCTTCCACCCCACCCCCACCCCACCTCCACCCTTCCAATCTCAGCCGTCATGTCCAGCCTTCGGCTTTTTCCCCCCTCGAGTCTGGAACTAAAGTGAGGGCTGACCACTCAGCCCACCCCAGTTAGCATTAAAGTTCATAAGCACGGTTGCTATGGCAACGACACATCTTGGCGTGTTATGTGTAATAAAAGGAAAATGTAATTTGAAGGATAATTGAAAGCTTGAAACTGGCCTTGTGAAAATAGGGAGATATTGATTTTTTTGGGTCCCCTACCCCCCAACCCCGAATCCCACCCCAGCCCCAAGCTGACCCTAGAGTGGCCGAAGTCAGAACTGGACGCTGGCTAGCTGGGTCCGGCGGCTAACGCCCTCACCCTCAAAATCAGTGATCGCCCATTCAATTCAACGCATGCTGCTCAAATGCCGGGGATTTCATATTGAAGAGATGCACTGCGCTCGACGTCCGGAAAAAATAGTCGTGAGGAAAATGGCTGGACAGCCTGTAAAGTTTAACTTTAATGGGAAAACGGATTGAATGTGGTTTCTAGTTTGAGTCAGAGCAGTTTTTGGACGATGATGATGATGCTGATGATGGTCCTCGTTTATAACGAATGGAATCACATGATGTAGTTATTGCTGTTGTTATTGTTTCTGTTGTTGTCATTATTGTCGCTGCCCCTGTCTGTCAATGATGAAATCGCGTTAATGAAACGATGAAATCGAGTCAACGTCTTAATGACGGGTTGAAATCGTGTTTGGCAGGCGGGGAAGGATGGAGACGCGGTTTTTGTATGGTTTTACATGGCCGTGAGACTGGATCAACACAGTTTGTCTCTCTTGTGGGAACAGCAAAAAAATATTCCTTTAAACTGATGTGCCACGCTGGTTACTTCAGAGAACGGAGTTATAGATGCTCTGATTTTCAGACCCACATACATTTTTTGTTTTGGTTTTTGAGGCGGTTGGATGGTTTGTGCATATGTGTGTGTATATATGTGTGAGGACGTAGAGACAGACAGATAGATAAACAGTCAGACATAGATAGATAGATAGATAGAGAGAGAGAGAGAGAGATGGTCAGACAGACAGACAGACAGACAGACAGACAGACAGACAGACAGACAGATAGATAGATAGATAGATAGATAGATAGATAGATAGATAGATAGATAGATAGATAGATAGATAGATAGATAGATAGATAGATAGATAGATAGACAGACAGACAGACAGATAGATAGATAGATAGATAGATAGATAGATAGATAGATAGATAGATAGATAGATAGATAGATAGATAGATAGATAGATAGATAGATAGATAGATAGATAGATAGATAGATAGATAGACAAAATGAAAGAATGCATCTCTATTAAATAACACCATTGTACAGCGCTCATAGCGTTCATATGCTAACATGTTAATAATTTCACCCGTCGCCTGTGAATAGACCATAAGCCCTTGTCGTGTCGTGACAAGCACATAGTCATTACAGTGCAGTCCCATATATCTGCCACCTCTAATGTGCCCTGGCCTGGCCAAAGATCTGCCCCTTCAAGCAAAGCAAAGAGGTTTCGTATTGAAGTCCTAAAAATAAGTCTCCAGCAATGTAAAGTTGAAAGTTGAAACTCAGGTCACTTAATTTATATTTTCTCTCAGGTTACCTTCACGGCTTTCATATAGCTTTTGTGGCTGTTGTCCAGTTCACGAGAGGGAAAGGTTGTTCATTTTGTCTTTTTTTTTTTTCCTCTGTGGCTGTCCAGACACAGGTTCAGCATAGACACGATAAATGCTTTTTAGAGCATGCTGACCTAGGTAACATAACTCAGTGTTGATATCGCCTATGGTTACACTTGTACTTAAACATGATTCACCGTGCGGTAACAACTATGCTACTCTGCCAGAACTGCAGAAAACCGCAGATTTTCTTAAAAGAACAAATTTGCAGATTTAGATTTGGTGAACGAAAGAAGAAGAAAGACAGAAGGTAAGGTTTTAAAGTGCGCATAATTATTCGACTTGCTGTCGTTTTATAGTCGTGTGTAAGTTTCATATTTCCTTTGTCTCTGTATTGAGTCCGTCTCGCATGTGTACGTACCTTCATTCTATCGCTTGGGTCTGAAAAAATGCAATGCGACAGCCACACAGCAAAGTAGCATTTGGCCTTCTAGGCTAAGTATTTCACCTCTGTCCGGTACTTCGCTTTGGTTTTCAATTAATGTTTTAAAATATATACAAATTATTTACTTATTAGAGACATAATCTCGGTGTTTTAGTGTGAACTCTGGAAATAAATATTACATTTGCAAGGAAAAAATGCAGAATAATAAAATAAAAAAAGAAAAATCCAATTAATATGACACCTATTTATATAAATACCTAAAGTATCACCTCATCCACAACCCCCGCACCACTTTGACCTCCAGCATTTCCCCTGACTTTACCAACACTTTTTTTTTTCCTCATGTTATTTTTTTGTTTGTTTATAACCAAGCATTTTATTTTGTTTCCCCCCCCCCCTCCCCTCCCGAATTCCTTCTTCCTCTCTTCCCCTCCCCTTCTTTCTCTCTCTCTCTCTCTCTCTCTCTCAATCTCTCTTGCTCTCCTTATAATACTTTCCTCTGTTTCCAGCCCCCCCCCCCCCCGTGACACCCGGTTTGTTTTCAACTGTGGAGGCTGAGAGAAGGAAAGAGGACTAACTAAAACAAAAATATCTAATTAGACATAATTACATACGAACATGGAGATAAGAACTGTTCGTTGTGCCATCGTATTTTCCAAGCGATAAAATTTCCTTAGCGCAGTATGAAAGAGTTTCTGTTATGCATGTATCAATAAAGAAATACACGTACATGACTGTACTATTCCGATGTTGTCTTGCTGTCTGAAATAATTATCAGGAGAGTCGTAGTAGACAAAGTTAACCCTCTAGCGCTCAGACATTGAAAGCCTCATCAAAAACTCAAGATGCAGTCAAATCTATTTTGAACCAGTCAAATGAAATGTAAAAGTATCAAAATAATCGCAAAAACTTCGTTACTGATAAATTAGAAATTGTGTTTCTTCGCTCACCCCCCAACCCCCCTCCCACCCCCACCCAAAAATAAGTTAAGGTTAAGTGTTGCAAGTATGGTGCACTTAGCGATAGAGGATTAAAACAATAAAAACGTTTACAGTTCGTCCACGGTGCTTTGAAAATGCTGGAATAGAAAAGTTATGAAGAGAAAAACTCATTGTGTGTCTATCTGTATGGGGGACGGCCTTTGGGGTGGGATGGGTGGGGGTGGGGGGGGGGGGACTGAACCTAAGCCGGCACCAGGGATATGGCCAGTAAATTGTTGAAATGAGAATTGGGGGGGGGGGGGTGGGAAACCAAAACACTAACAGTCCAATAAAATTCCCGTATGACTAATGACGTCACCATTACACAGGTCAATAAACCCCCAAATTCCATATCTTGAAATTTAAAAAAAAAATAAAAAATTTTACTACTGTCACAACTCTTTCCATTTCTGTGCTAGATTTACTCCCTTGGCCAGCACTGAAAATACCATAATAAAAATAATATATAACATCCTCCTTTTTCCCGTTCTGATTTCTTCAATTATTTCTTCTCCCTCTCAACCCTCCCGCCTCAACCCTCCCGCCTCAACCCTCCCAACACGTGCGATCTCTGGCCGAAACCTAACCCCTCATTTCCTATCCTCTCTTCATTCCAAGCCCCGAAAAAAATTCATTACATAGAGAGCCCTTCAAAATGAAATTCGCCGTTCCCATAGTGACGCGGAAATAAAAGGCGGGGTATTAAAATGAAATCGCTGACCAGCACATATTATTGGGTTTTCTCCCCTCCCCTCCCCATTTTTCATTCCCCGGCGAGGCGTGTTGGTTACTACAGTCCCAGTGTGAGTACTGACCGCGGGGCTTTGGTAGCGCTGGGGGTGAGTAAGATATTGGAGAGAGGGTAGTAGTATTGGGGGAAACACACTGACTACCGGAGAGAAACAAAAGAAAGAAAAAAAAAGAGATGAGATTTAAAAGAGTGTGGAAGTAAAATGACCTGATGGTCTAAAAGTGGTCAGTGCTTAATGTCAGACTAGAAAAAATGGACAAAGAGAAATACTGTATACAATGAATTTTTATTTGTTCTTTTGTTTGTTAGTTTGTTTGTTTTTAAAAGAGACATCATAAAATTACAAGAGTGATGGGAAAAATGTAAACGGCCTTCCATAGACAGAAATTTTGAGAGAACTTGAGATAAAAACTAGAAATCACATCCCGAAACATTTATGAACATTGGGGAGGATGAGTACTATATATAATAATATGTATCGTGTGTTTGGTCTGTCAGAATTTGTTATCTTTTTTGTTTACTTGGCCAGATTAATATTGAAGTGATTATTATTGAAATGCCGAAAAGTGAAAATTTTAGCCAGACAGACAGTTGTTACAAATATTGGTACCCTGCAAGAATAACGTTATAGATTAGAATTATCATCTGGCCAGAATAACTTTCTGAGATTAGAATTGCCACCTGGCCAGAACAACTTTATGAGGTTAGAATTGCCACCTAGCCAGAATAATTTTATGAGATTAAAATCGCCACCTGGCCAGAATAACTATGAAATTAGTCTCAAACCTGGCCAGAATAACACTTTTGTGATGCAGTTATGAACTGGCCGTGAAAGAATAATGATGATAATGTTAAGTTACAGGAATAGAGTCAAAAAGAAAAAGAAAATGACTTAGGGAAGCCTGAAGAAGACGTTTAAAGAGAAACCTTGAGAAGAAGACAGAGATATAAGGACACAATGTCAAGTATTTAAATAAACATAGCAAAATCGAAAACTAAGAAGGGCTTTTGGAAGGACAAGAGAGAACTGAGAAAAAGAGACAATAGAGGGAATGAACAAAGAAAGGATGAATAAGGAGAAATGGAAGATGTAAGCATCAAAGAAAACAAAACAAAAAATCAAACCAGAAGAAAAGGATGTGATGCTCGTGATGAGATTGTGGGAGGAAATGGGCAGGAGGAGGAAAGTATGTGAGTTAGACAAAGGAGGACAGCGGATGGCGACAGTTACCCTGGAGGGCCAGTTTATTGGCTGCTTAAATCTTTAAAAAAAGATACGAAATTTAAGCCTCTCTCTCTCTCTCTCTCTCCCTCTCTTCTCTCTCTCTCTCTCTCTCTCTCTCTCTCTCTGTCACACATACATTTCCTCCTTCTCTACTCTCTCCCTCTTCCGTCCCTCATCCACCTCTCCCTCTCTGTCCTTCCCGGCCTCTCTCTCCCTTTTTTCTCTCTCCCCCCCCCCCCCCTCACTCTCTCCCTCTGCTTTCCCCTTTCTCCCCCTCTCTTCTCAGACATGAATAAAAACGATTACATGCAGTAAAACGGAAGAGTAAGAAAGCAGAGGCAGGTCGAATCAGAAAAATTGTGGAAGAATTTACGACCAGAATCTGACTAACAAAAATAAAACAGAAATTAGTTGCAAAAAATAACTTGGTTCGTCCAGTCATATAGGGCGATGTTGTTGGTGAAGTATAGAATGAAAGTGCATGTACGTGCAAACTCACACGGATGTCACTGTCTGATTATACTGAATGGGTATTGAAAGAAAATGCCACGTAATGTGGCAGATTCGTGTTTTAAAGATGGTATAAACTGTTCAAAAACGCCGCTTGCAGGACAAGAAATCTAATACTCGGGCAATCTCAGAGACAACAAAAATCCGGCGGCCTTGCAAAAACTGCAGCAAATCCAGTATTCATACTGCGTCGCTCAGATTTAGCAGCCTAATAAATAATGACCAACAGTGGCCGAAAATCGGAAACCCTGTGTCTTAAACAAACATGGAACTGGCCTGCGTATGGCTCGATTCTTTTTCACAACTGCTCAACTAGCGGTTCCAGAGTTTTTGGGTTCTTAGGCCACACATAACGACATTTTGCAGCCAAATAGAAAAATGAATCACTTTAATCATGAACTTTTACAAAAAGTTAATGAAAATGAGCCACAGCACTAGAATCAACTTTATAAGAAACATCACTATTTCAATTATACACGTAATTTTTGTATTCTATAACTGCATTTAGCTCTTTTGGACATCTCAACTCCGATAGACTGTTGTTTTTTTAAATATCTGATAAGGATCCTAAACACAGGGTTAAAGTGGATTGCCACAAACAATTGGCCGCTGGTTAGAAAACTGTGTGGTGAGCGCATTGTTGGTAACAGACTGATATCGGGGCAGGAATTAGTTGTGGGTGTTAAATGCAGCGAATTTATTCGTGTGGTATTAAAATAATATAAATGTAATATCTACATGTACATTTTTACCATGTCCTCAATTTGGACTCATTACATAATAAACATGAATCGACGTTTTGCACTTTTTTGTTTGTTTGTTTTTGCTGGGAAGGGTGGGGGGGGGGGGGGGTGAGTTCCATGTTCTGATGTTGATGTTTTTTTTTTTACATTTTCTGTCCTTATGTTTCGTAGATTTAAATTGATCTGTTTTTCATAATGGGCTTTAATCCAATCTCAGGTACATTAATGTTGGATCCAGAAAGGACGCCTACAATTTGTTGGATATTTTTCAGAACAGCCAATGAATGTAGACCATTAAAATATAATGGAACAAATTGTAGGTTTGGAGAACTGCACAAATAAAAACTGGTGGGAGTGAAAGGACAAATAAAAGACTTGGTGAAAACGAAAGAGGAAGAGGAGACTGTCAGAACTGAAACACATGAGTTCAATCTAAACCCAGACCAACAAAGAAGTGACTAAAATACGAACCTTTCATGAATGCGTTTATTTTATTATGGGAACATCTGGCAATAAACATTATTTTTAATTCACATTCACACATGACTTCTGATATCCTGACATAGATCCGCCTTTTTAATAAATTCATTTATGGTTGTGTGTGGTATTTTTTTATTTTTTTTTCGGCCCATAGCTGCATAATTTGTGGTCTCTACATAATATCTTATTTAAAAAAAAAAAATCTCTTTGTACACTGTTACAACCTAAACTCATAACAGTAAACGATAGATTTGTAGACTACTTAGTTTTGACGCTGCCTGTGCTCGTCATTTTTCCTTCTAACACTCGACCCCACCCCCACCCCCACCCCCACCCCCACCACCCCCACCCCCACCCCCACTCCCACCCCCACTCCCACCCCCACTCCCACCCCCACTCCCACCCCCACCACCCCCACTCCCACCCCCACTCCCACCCCCACCCCCACCCCCACTCCCACCCCCACTCCCACCCCCACCCCCCACCCCCACCACCCCCACTCCCACCCCCACCCCCCACCCCCACCACCCCCACCACCCCACCCCCACTCCCACTCCCACCCCCACCCCCACTCCCACCCCCACCCCCACCCCCACCACCCCCACCACCCCACCCCCACCCCCACCCCCACCACCTCCACTCCCACTCCAGCCTCTCCCTTTTTCTTCTTCTTCTTTTTTTTCTTCTATTTTGTTTAAATATCTTTTGTTCCTGGCTTCTTTATTGGCGTTGGGTTTTTTTCTGCCTGGTCTCTGGTCCAGGAAATGTTGAAAACCGCCGGCGTTAAACTGAAAATGGCGGGCGTCCAGTGGCAGCACAAATCAATAGCCTCTAGTTAAGATGGAGATGAGAAAGAGATAAAATGAAATGAAATTCTGACCGTTCGCGCTACCCAGCTTTCTGAATAACTCAACAATTGCATTTATCATGCACGTGAGCGCGCTCATGTCTCGGCATAATAAACCGTTGTGTAGGAAATTCTGTTGAGTTTGTATGGCACGAAATAGACAAAATAATAAGCCCGTATATGGATGGTTATGTTCGTGGATGGGTTTTGAAACTGTGTTATCCTGAGATAATGCTTTAGTCTGAGGCCCGGCCAGCACCAGCAGGTTTTGATTGGTCGATTAGTTGGATAGTGACGTCACGACATTGAGTTTCGATGAGACTTCCCGTGCCAGCCAATTAGTTAGACCTCATTGAAATGCAATGTTGTGACGTCACCATCCAATACTAGTCGGCGGAATAGACTCATATAGTATGTGTCTGGCCTTTTCTGTCTGTGTGCATGCACAACACAAAAATAAAACTGGTCTTCTTGCTGGAAGCTTTCATTCCTGAATGTACGGTTTATGAATCAGGAAATTCAGAGTTATGTTCAGACTACAGTTACAGTACAAGAGGTCAGTGTTTACCAGTGAATTTTTCTGATCAATAAATCGTTGGTCGTGCTAGATTGTTATGACCATGTGTCCTCACCATCGTTAGTCCTAAGTGTGAAAGTACATCATCTTGGAATAGGAGCCTGAAATCCTAATTTTCCACAATGGCATCATAAAATAAGTGTCTTTAATCCTCATTCAAATTATGGTCAGGGTTGCTTCTTGTTGTTGTTGTTGTTGTTTTCCGTTTCTTTTTACAGTCTAATGTGTCTCAGGCTTGATTTGTCCACTCTGTACAGAGGAGCGGACAATATTTTGTCTTTAAATGAAGCCCATCATAACTTTCTGCTGTAGAGTGTTTTGTGCTGCACAATAATTAATTACTCTAAGAGTTTATAAATGGCTGTTGAGAGGATTAATCCACAAACATGTAGCTCTGAGATTTTACAAGTTATTTGTGTGAACTTTATGGAGAGTCAAGGCGTGATGAAACTAATACTGGCATTGAAAAAGCTGACCTTGTACAAATTTGGCCAACGCCAACTATTGTTACTTAGGTATGTTTGATTAATATTCATGTCTTATATAAAGAAAACTAATATAAATAGTGTAATAATTATTCTATAATATATTATTTAAATGATCTGATTTCAAACATGATAAACTTCGTGAAATTTAACAAAGCTGCAAATTCAAGATTTCGATGAAATGACTACTTTGCCTGTGTCAGGTGCATATTCTATAGAACATTATTGAAAATGTTTGTTTCGAGAGTCCAGGAACCTCAGTCAGAACGGCCTTGAGAAGATAATTTGTTTTGGTCTTTAGTTAATTCTTTAGACTGAATCTGTCATCAGTTTCATTTACAAGTGGATAACCTTACTGCCGCCTGGGAGGAGTTACTGTGCCCCTTCTAGAATTTCTGAGTTGTAAGAAATCATCGCACAAATTGGATATTTGGAGCTGGGCAATCACTTGGAAACATGAAGAAATTATATATTTTTGGAAGCCAATTTCATTAGTTCTGACAACACAGGGTTAAAAAGAAAAAGTCACTCGATGAATATCAGAGGTAGCATTAGGGTTAAAGTGCATTATAACGAACACAAAGAACAGTGATATCCCTATATAATCCCATGGGACAAATACACGAAGAATATCTAAAACCACCCAGGCAGTCGAAATGCTAACTCATACCACTGAAGAGTGAATTTTTCTCATAAATTGATCATTATTGTCATCAGATATGAAATATATTTGCTTCATAAAAATATTTATAATTATGACAAAATGTAAAAAGAAAATCGATACTCACCAGCCTTTATCCTTTACGAAGCTGTATCATAAAATTATACTTAATATGCAATGCAAGGATGGCAAGGTGGATGATCCGATTGAAAGAAAGAAAAGAATTATTCCTTTTGAATTTTGAAACATAAAACTTAATGAACAAAGCATCTCCATTCCCACTGAAGGCAGGATGAATAAAGAGACCAACGATATGTACTTGAAACAACAATGTCCAAGAAGACTTCTCTCTCAAGCCTTCAGGGTAAGGGTCTGTGTGATAAGGGCGATAACCCATGAATTTAAATTGGTGCTGTTTCTGGAGTTAAAGGCAGAAATATTGTTCAAATAGAAAACGATGTCGTAGAACGGCATGACGAATAAGGTTTCACACTCTCAGACATACGTGTGCACAAACACACACACATACGCACACTTACGCACACATACGCATATATTGGCACACGTGCAAGAAGACGAGACATTACAGTCACTGTTTTAACAGCCAGTCTGAACTGTAGATAGATAGATAGATAGATAGATAGATAGATAGATAGATAGATAGATAGATAGATAGATAGATAGATAGATAGATAGATAGATAGATAGATAGATAGATAGATAGATAGATAGATAGATAGATAGATAGATAGATAGATAGATAGATAGATAGATAGATAGATAGATAGATAGATAGATAGATAGATAGATAGATAGATAGATAGATAGATAGATAGATAGATAGATAGATAGATAGGTAGATGGACAGATAGATAGATAAATGGACTGACAGAACTTGCATATTCCCGCTACTCATGCTAAATCATTTGTACATTCATTGATGTCCCCTAAAACAATCCCCAATGGCTATATGCATGTTTGTGTAACCCAACAAATCAGTGCATTTTTACACAATTATATCTGTGATGTCTTTGATTCTAAATTGGTTTTGGCAGCGTAACATCTTTGCCGTGTGTTTAAGCCTTAGTTTGTTGTTTCTCGGAAGTATGAAGCTTGATTGTCACAAATGTTTAAACTGTGCTGTTAGGGTCATGTCTGAGTAAAGCTGGTAATAGGTCCCAGTGGCGTGCAGAAAGAGGGACAGAGCGGGTGACAGCCCCGGGCATCCATTTCAGGGGACATCCAATCAAAGTGTGAAATTAAAATTAAATTGTTTCGAAATTTGAAATTATCGCTGTTAACCTCGTTGTACAAGCTGCCCTACAATCCTTCCAGCTGTTGCTCAAGCTGAATGTGGATCCGTGTTTTAATAAGTGGCAACAGAGTTGAGTTCTGTTACATGTAAAAATTGTGCGTAATGCTAATTAAGATGATAGTAGTCCATGAGCGCACTAGGCCCCCTATACACATGAGTTTTGGGGCATACAATCAAGGAGTTGGCCTCCCGGGCATCTCCAAACCTCTGCACGCCACTGATAGGCCCAGGCTAGATGGGATATGTAGGCCTCCATGTGAAACTGCTCATTAAGGATTTTTTGTAATCAGTGCTAAATAGATGATTTATGTATGGGTATATATACATTTACATGCGGTGTATCTATTTACCTGCAGTTTATTTGTGTTAATCCTTTCTGAATCTTACTTAAAATATTAATATTTTGTGCTGAGGCCCCACCCCCAACTTGTTCTTCAAAAATAGTGTCAATATTCTTTACCAATACCAAAGGGTCCTCGCATTTGTCTCCACCCTCAAAATTGTAGGCTCATGTCGGCCTGGTTATAATTTCAGATGATAGTTTTCATGTGTGATTATTTAATATATAATCTCGTGAAACTTATATTTTATATTAAATACTACACAGGCTGTTTTCTAGTGTAGCAGGAATGTGCGTATTGTGGTGCCCATATTTCCATAGACTGGTATGAGAAAGAGTCTACAAGAAAGAGGATTGCAAATATTATACGAATTTCCCAAGGCTTAAGAGTGAAAGATTATTGCAAAATATTCTCAGCTTGTTTTGAAAATAATCCAATGACACCTGTGAGTCACCAGACTGAGCCACTATCAGTTAAGAAAAAAAAAATTCTAAATATCTTTTCACTTACATCACTTACATTTCCTCGGGTATTTGCCATATTGTTGTATGAGCATTTTTGCCTTTTGGAGAAAATGAGAATTGAAGTTTGGTCGCAAAAACGACTAAAACGCGTAAAACACTAGGTCACAAACTCGTCAATTATCTCAAAAAGTTTTTAACTGATTGGCATGGCACTTACACTTAATGAAATTAGGAATGAGGAAACCTCAAAATCGGCAAAATGTAGCTTATAAACAAAATGGCAAATACTCCTGGAACATATCATACAGTCAGTTATCCGCACCAAAAAGAACTCACACTATTAATTTAAAATCATACCTCAGAAACCCCCTGAACGGAGCTGCCTACTGGACAGAGGGCACCGCGTCCCGGAGAAGAATACAGTTATGTATGTAAAAATCAGTTGTGCCCAAAGGGAATAAAATAACAAGACGGCCGACTACTTTTGAGACAGCGGGACAACGGAGGAGGGAGGAGGAGGAGGAGGAGGGGGAGGACAAGGAGAGAAAGAAGAAGAACAAGTAAAAGAAGGAGAAGAAGAACGTTCCCCTGAAAATCACCTTTGTCGTGATTATGTGCCTGGTCTTTCTGCCCCCTGTCTTTCTCATCATTTGTTTTTTTCCCTCTGTCTTTTTCCTATCCTCTTTGTCCTTTTCGTGTGGCTTTCTCTCTATTTCTATATTCAATAAAATCATTCCGCTCGGGGAACTTACAAAAAAGAAAGAAAAAAATAGTCTTATATTCTCATAGCAGTAAAGAAGCCCTAATTTAAACTAGGATTCTCTTATTTCATTTTCTACTCTGCGTTTCTTTATTTCCACGCTATTGTTATGATTGTTATGATGAATTTATGGCGTGTTTTTGTATATTCTTTCTTTCTTTGTGTACATGACTCATTCATCTATCACAATTTTAATTCAGTTTACAGGGGAAAATACAAAAAAAAAAAAAAACGAAACAAAAAAAAAAAAGCAAGAATACAGCACGCGCCTTTAAAGTTCGCGTGAGCCACACGCCACAATAAATGACGAATTCTCCCATAAAATGTTGCCTTCATATTTTTAGGGGCAACAAAATTTAATTACATTTTCGCCTTTATGAGAAACGAGGGAGTAACGTGGAAAACTCGGATCGATTTTTCTAGAATAATAAACGAAATTGCAGTTTGGTGCGTGTGTCAAACAATAATTTTTGTTTCAAGATTAGAATTTTGTAATCCCGACATCCATTGCTCTCCCACCCCACCCCACCCCCTCCAATAATTAAAAAAAAAATTCTCCCCTTTTACTCCCTCCCCCTCCATCCTCAGCCACACCCTCCCCCTTTTCCCTGGCTTTCACCCACAGCCCTTTTGTCATGAGCGAAAATCTCAAGAAGTTAAGACATTCACGTTTCATTACTCTTTCAAATGGGCCCATTTTGTTTCTAAATTTTTCAATTTAAGAATTGGATGTTTGTGTTGTATGGGTGTGAATAAGATTGATCTCCTACGGTTGTGTGTGTGTGTATGTGTGTGTGAGTGAGCGTGCGCGCGAGGCGGTGCATGCCCTTTGTCAGCGGTTGTATTTTCATGGATTAGTTTTTGTTTTCCTTTTCCTTTTTAACTTTAACCCTCTATTCGTGTTGTCGTTGCAGCTTTGAGAAACAGCCGCAGTTGACGTCACTGATATCAACATTTTTATCTAACAATCACGGTATTGTTGATATTCACTACCGTCTGCGTCTCTGATATTTTTTTTTATTATTGTTAGTGTTGTCAGAGTTATTATTTCTGCAACACTTCACTGATCGCCGTTCCCAGTGTCACCAACAGCATTATCATCAACTTCATCAGCTCTACGATCATAACTGCAGCTAACATTAACGATAATAAAACCCTAGTCTATTTATCCGGCTTCGCCAATATAATGCCATTGTTCATATAATTATCGTCACCACAGGCAGAGTCGACGCTACCACAGTCTGAATCGTTACCTCGATCACCAGCAACATTACCACTACCAGACCAACACCACTACCATCACTAGCAACTTCCTTACCATCACCTATAAGTTCACCATCATCACAACCATTTTCACTATCTTCACTAAAACTTCACTACCATTACCAATAACATCACTACCATCATCAGCCACGTCGTTATCTTAGAAAAAACATCATTACCGATCACCAAAAAACATTGATTCCACCACCATCAATAATATCACTACCATCACCAACAACGTTACTACCATCATCGACAACATCGCTACCATCACCAACAACATCACTATTATCATTAACAACATCGCCACTATCACCAACAACATCATTACCACCATCGACCACATCACAACCATCACCAACAACATTACTACCATCACCAATAACATCTTTACCATTACCAGCAACATTATTACCACCATCAACAATACGACACCCATCACCAGCAACATCGGTTTCATAACCAACGACATGACTACCATCAGCAGCAGCATCATTACCACCACAAACAACCTCACCACCATCACCAACAACATTAATACCATCACCAACAACACCGCCACCATCACCAGCAAATCACTACCATCAGAGCAACATCACTACCATCACCAACAACATCACCACCATCACCAGCAACATCACTACCATCACTAACAACATCACTACCATCACCAACAATATCATTACCATCTCCAGTAACATCACCACCATCACCACCAATATCACTACCATCACCAACAACATCATTACCATCACCAACAACATCACCACCATCAGAAACAATATCACTACCATCATCAGTAACACCACCAACAACATCATCACCATCCCCAACAACTTCACTACCATCACCAGCAACATCAGCCCCCCGATAGAAATTGCTACTACACTATTACTAACAAAATGGTCACGGTCACCTCGTCTTCCATAGACAAAACAGTATGCAATTCCAATGTGATTTAACATCAAACAACAACAACAAAAAAGTGCCATTCAGTCTTGTGTCCTCCCACAATCAAATGTTCGGTTCTGTCACCAAGTTGTACATCTACTTTCCTTACAACCAGCATCAAACAAAGAAACATAACAAACCTCTGAAAAATAATGATCTTCCCAACATAAACACTTCTGTCCACATAGGACTTCATCAACATTGCTATAACATATGATTATATACAAATTCAATCAAATCGCGCCTGTCCCCAATGTTCAGCCTTCAACACATATTTTCTCTATAATTTCACCCCCTTCGACGTGTACTTATGAGCAAACACACTCGTAGGCATTTAATTCAAATATATGACATAAGACACGCCAAGCTCCTCTCACTCACCCTCTTCCCCCCACCCTCACCCCCGTGCCTCTCGTCCACTTCCCTCCCCCCATTCCCCATCCTTACCCCAGGTCCTCCCACCCTCGGACAACCCTCGTCAATCATTCCCACTGTTATTCCTAACTGGCCGAATTTCTTGAAAATCTTTGATATTCTTGACGTTTTTTTTTTCTCTTCTTTTGCGTTGAATAAATGAAGGAAGGCCTCGTTCTTTTGAGTTTTATCATAAAGTTTGTCATCTTTTCTCTCCCTTTACACCACTTCACTTCTCTCCCCTTGTTCGCTGAGATTCTTACTCCACGGGGTTGTCTTCCTTCAATTTCTTCCTTTTTTCTTTCTTTTTTTTTCCCGATAAATTTCCTTCCCTTCAAAATTCCCAGATATTCTCAGATTCCGTCCCCCTTCAGAAATTTAATACATTGCTTTGAAAAAATAACTGAATTTATTCGGAGGGACACCGTTTGTGAAAAAAATCAATATTTTTCATTTTACTTCCCAAAAGAAATAACTGCAAATGACATTCCGCGTGGCCGTGAAATATTATGTGTAAAAACTAGGAGGTCATTTGGAGTTTGGTCCACAAAGCTGCCGGATCTGGGCACAAGAAGGAAATTGCTTGTTTTGTTGGTGGATATTAAAATCGGGACGGTCTCTTTTCAAGCACGAAATATTTTATTAAGCTAATACCAAAACAAAAATTGGCCTGCGGCTGGAGAACCAAGTTGGATTCTAATTTTGGGCCGATATTTGGGATCTTGTTCCTGTCCAAGTATTAGCTGTAGTGGCTAGAGGAAAATTACCACTGCGTTCTTTCTATTTTTTTTTTCTTTGTTGTAACGAAAGAAATGATAGTCGACTAATCTTTATTGCATTTGGTTAGAATAAAAATGATTATAATGAAGATTATTTATATAACGCCCAACCCAAAAATATTGCTCTACGTGCCTTGCAGGAAGTGTTGTTCTCTCCATCTGCAACTCTCTCTCTCTCTCTCTCTCTCTCTCTCTCTCTCTCTCTCTCTCTCTTCTCTCTCTCTCCTCTCTCTCTCTCTCTCTCTCTCTCTCTCTCAGGCTTAACCTGTCGTGTACAATCTTATGCTGTAGGCCTACATACACAAACACACACATACCATGGACACTTATGGATAAATAAAGCAGAAACCAAACAATAAAGCAGCAAAAACAAATGAAAAAAAAAAAAAATGGATTAGGAATGAGACTTCACAACTGAAAGTCTTTTTGGAAAAGACCACTTTTGAATTTTGACTCAGTAAATGCCTCTAGTATAGAACGCTCTAGTTTTGTGTGATTCAAAAGCATGAAAATAATAAATATAAATAGAACTTTGATATAGCCAGCTATGCCTCTACACCAGGAAGCTGTTTAGGTAATTCTACAATCCAATACATGTACACATTCATCAAAGATGCCACAGACAAATATACACGCGCATGCAATCCTACTTCAACACAGGGTCAGAGACGTTAAATTGGCTTTGAATTCTGATTATTTTTGTTGCTGTTGTGATTTTCTTCTGAATTTATGAAAACGAATTTGCAAAGCAGATTCCAGCACTTTATCTCTCTGTCCTGAGACAAGACGTCAATGTCTTGAACCAAGAGCCGCGGCATCACTCTGAATAATAAGATTCCATGTTCATATTGTAAGAAAAATAACCCAGATGTATTGCGAAACTTCGTCTAAACAAATTGAATCCGTGCAGCGATTAAATAAATCACCAATTTACAAATTTAAAATGATCCCATGCATGTGAAGACCTCAGAATGTCCGAGGATAATAAAAGATATCCTGGGAAATAACAGAATTTCCCAGGACAATTTGACCGAGGAAATGAAGATTAGTTCCGCCCATGAATTGCAGTGTAGATGAAAAGGTGCTTGAAATCTGGAAGCTTTACAAACAAGACGGTGATGAAGCGAAATAAACTCAAGAGAGAGGAAATAACAGGGTAGAATGAAAGTGACACAATTAGGCAGACAAGCAGGTCGGCAGACAGACCAGTGGAGAGGCAGACAGAATGACGGATAGCCACATGGATGGGAGGGCAAACGAGGGGGCAGTGGGGATTGACGGACATTAGATGGATGGATGGATGGATGGATGAGGGAGGAGGAGGTATGAGTGGGTGATTGGAGGGATATATGTATGGATGACTAGGTGGGTGGGTGGGCGGATGGATGGGTGGATGGATGGATGGATGAGTGAATAGATGGAGGGAGGCAGGGAGGTAGAGAGGGAGGGAGGGAGGGAGGAAGGAATGTATGAATGGGTGAGTAGAGAGATGGATATGTGGCTGGGTATGTGACTGGTTGTGGATGGATGGATGAATGGGATGGGAACTGGAAGACTCTTTTGTTCTTTGAAATCTCGCAAGAAAATTATCTTAAGGAGAGTCAGCTGTTGGTAAAGAATCAGTTTGTGTTCTACTTTCTTGCATTTTTTTTTCTTGTTTGTTGAAAAAATACATCCGGGCCTAATCCACTGTCTCATTCAATGTACTTGGAAGAGAACAAATTATATTATTTGCAAATCCAGTCAAGTTTGGATATAAAATTATGGTCTAATAATAAGTACACTATGTGGCGGGATTGTTTGCCATTTCAGATTCAGTAGTAGAATGGAACTGCATGTCAATATGTGCATGAAATTGGATACTGAGTATAATAATGCATATCATTATCAAATTGGCGGAAGGGACAGTATTCCTGGCAAGTTGTCTTTAAATTTATATTCTCTAGAGCTGAAAGTCCGAAAAAGAAGTATTGAGAGGACGCCTGCATAATTATGTTGTTCTTAAACTCATGCCTAATGACATTCTAGAAACCTTTAGACTGTATTAGCCTGGACGAGCACATGCAAATTGCTGTCATCCTGCAGTTGTGTCTTACTTTCCTGTTCCCGTTGACTCTGCAAGGTGCCGTGTATGGTAGTTGCGCTCATCCCCGTTCATTCATCTGGTTTAAAAACAAAAGCAAAAAACCTACGTAGCTGCAACGCATTAAAGTCATATGGACGCTTAGCCTTAGTCAGATGGAACTTTAGATGATATCGCACCTATGAGTCCTCCGATGTCAAACTATCTCATTAGTGAGAGAATAGACAGTTCACAGCACTTCCAAAAACACCTTCAGGGAATGTTCACACCACAAGATCTTAACACGCCATTCCTCGTCGTCCTCAAAAGCCGAAGTATATTAGATCTGATTGTAAAATGGCCCCACACTTCAGAGTGTATGAACAAACGGGTTTCTTGGTCATTATTATCTCTGATTAGATGGTTAAAATTTGTCACTGCCTTTGGTGTGAATTAATTAATTTTCTTTCATGTTGTTCATCTTTTCACTCTCATTATCGTCATTTTAAAGATTGGAATGATTCTGAAGAAAAGACGACGGAAAATATTTCCATTTATATTTACCATAGCAGGGAAAAGTGAACATTTCAATAACATTGTTCTTAATTTCTATCTTTATGAGCACTGACACGTTTCTTAATGTCTTCATTTCAATTTTGATGTGGAAAATGAAAGTTTGACAAAATACATGCAGCTATGACAGTTGGTCATAGGTATCTCTAGACCCGGCGGCATCCTAAAAGGGTGCGTTTTTCCTCCATGAGGATTCGCAGATGGTACTGTTGCCCCAGGTAGTAAATTTGATCATTAAAGATCATGCTAGCGATGGTACTGTGGTTAGAGCGCTTAAATCTGCATGTAAGAGGTCTTATGTTCGAATCTCGATCTGGGCGTGGGCCAACGTAAATAGTTCCCCTAGAATGTTCCAATGGCAATCATTAGTCGGTGGTATTGGTTTTGGGCGGGGGGGTGGGTGGTCAAACTGTCACTATTAATATAATTTTATTGTATTATAAACAAAAAAACAACCCATCTTAATAAATAAATAAGTATAAAATCGTATTGTCCCTGAATTGTATGCAAAAGATTATATAACAGTGTGAGAAGTAACTGTTCGCCATTAACTAACGCAATCAACGTGACTGTCGTCGCCCAAGTGTCTCCGTGTCATGACGCTGGTCTGAAGAGCCTGAAAAACACATCACTTTGTGTTCACAAATAAAATAATAATTAAGGAAATTAAAAAGAGTAACATTTTTTACCGTCTTTCAAATCAGTCGTGAAGTTTCTTACATATAATTATAGTTTCAACCACCATTATTCTTGTGGTAAAAAAAATTCTCGGGAGAAATAATGACAAAGTGATATTTGAATAAAGAATAAGTTTAGGGAGTGGGGAGGGGGGGGGGATTTTTTAAAAGACCAAGATATATAATGACAGATGCTGAAATGATAAATCGATACAATGTAGAAAACGAAAATAAAATAAGGATAACTATCAATACCTTCATCATTATCATTAAAATCTCATCAGCATTCAGGATTCCAACAATTATCTTGCTTTGTGATTCACTTCTCATATCTGCCAGAAGTTCAATGCTCAGCGCGGTAATTCTCACGAACGAAAAACATTCTCAGGGCCACCACACACCTCAAACCCACCAGGACAAAAGGCTGACACATCATACATTCAATCTTTGTTTGTTTCCCCGAGTACATCATAAAACATGATTAAAACTGCCTGTGCCTCTAATGCCCTTTAACTTTCTCTAATGCCTAGAATCCGTTTAGGTCTGAGTTGCATGACTGCCAGGTAGGACGTGAAAGTAGACTCCAGCACGTAAGCGCGTTGGTTGTGTAATGTTCCAGCCTAATATCTATTTCATCGCTACTTTAGAGCAGTAGTCTTCATGTTTTTCATGCTGTCCCCATCCAACTGCTTGATGTGATGTAAATGAGTAAAAAAAAAAAAATGTATATAATAAAATGATAAAATCTTCACAGTTTCGTTCTCATAGCTGGCTTCAGCCAACTGCCTGTCTGATGTAAATAGGTAAAAATCAAAATACTTGGATAAAAGCCTCATACTTCGGTTCTTGTAAGTATCTCCAGTCAAATGGTAGTAAAATAACCTATTGTAGTAGAAGGATAAATTTTTGTGTACTTTGGCTCTCATAGGCATCTCCAGCCAGCTGGTTATGTGATGTACGTGAGTGAAGTTACCTACTATAATAGAAGAATAAAATCTTCACAGTTTGGTTCTCATAGATATATACAGCCGGCTAGTTGTGTAATTTAAGTGACCAAATGTGAGACCTGGTAACATGACAAAATCTTCAAAAGTCCCTGATCTTGACGTTGTTTTTTTTGTTGTTTTTTTTTCAAACAAAGCAGTCATATCTAATATTACTGTCATTTGTCCAGCTAAAAAAAAAGCCAAACTCATTTGTTGAAAATGAGTCTTCGTAAGTTACTGTGAGAATGTTTAGTACAATGAGGTGGACGTATCAAAATCCTTGAGTTTGTCTTCCCTTGGGATGAAAAGTATCAGGATTTATAAACCTTGGTCGTCAAATGTGAAGTTGTATCAAAATCTGTTGAGTTTAACGTGCTCCGTAATATTTGTTGCCTGGGTATCTGAGCATGGTGCACCATTACTTATCTGTTCTTCACGGATGATATGGCGCTACATCAACTCTCCAGTCACCTGAACTCCTCTGGTATCCTCTGATTGGTGCCGTCCAGACCACCAATTTCTCTTCTTTTTCCAAATCCACAGGTCTAAATTTCCCTTATCTCTACACCCAGATGTCCTAGGCGAACCAGGGGTTCATTACCGCAAAATTAAATTAATAATTTGATTACAAGCAAGTTAAAATTTTACAGCAATAACGCTAGACGTCCTCGGAAAAACCAGGAGTTTATTACTGTAAAATTAAATTAACAATTTGATTACAAGCAAGTTAAATTTTTACAACAATTTTCCTATTTATATCTTTTAAACCACCTCACCCTCCGAATAAGAGGCTTGCCATCATTCATGGATGGCTTGTCTCTAATGTAAAGGGCTTCTTCTCGTCTAACCCCCCCCCCCCTGCACTTTCGCCTTGCTTTAAAATTCAGACATCTTGTGCTATTTGAAAATCAAACATGAGCCTTGAAGCCTCTGGAAGTGATACCTTATAACTGTCATGTTTGTCACGCCTGGAAAAGGCTTTTTATTTTGTGAAATCTGATTTCATGCTTGTAAATGACAACACACTTTACATTACTGTGGTCGATGTTTCTAACGCTTCTGTGTGAATGATTAGAAGTGCAAACAAAGGCTTGAAAGCGCACTGGTTATAGCTCTCTGTCGATAACAGAATAGTTCATTCATTTTAATTTGAAAGGCAATATTATCATTATTTGTGCTATCTAGCAAAACAAAGAGTGTAGAGGATATAACGATGGTATAAGTGAACATATAGATACAGATGAGTATGTAAACATGTGAAGTTGTAAATGATACAGCAGTAATGTATGGGAGCATAATATAAGTACAGATGAGTAAGTAAATTATGTAAAGTTGTAAACTTACTATACATCAGTAATGTATGTGAATATGTTGTTACAAATGAGTATGTAAATTGTGTAAAGTTGTAAACTATATATCAGTAATATAAATGAATATATCACTACAAATGAGTTTGTAAATTGTGTAAAGTTGCAAATGATACGTCAGTAATACATGCAAGTATGTGCACAAATGAATAAGTAATTAATATGTAAAGTTGTCCCTCCTTCTTTCAGCAGTTGGAGAAACGTGGCTTTCTCCACGAGACCCCAAAGTGACAATGTGAAAACCACTGTGACACAGAAAGTGCTGCAACCCTTTATCATCTGTGATATATTTTAAATACGATAAAGGGAGATTACTTTTTTGTGCCGTGGCAATCAATACTGTTTGGTAGGATTATAATCTGGAATTAAGGCGTGGTGTGTCTGCCATATGAATTCTGAACTAATGACTTTACGAACGCCTACTTCAAAGAAATGGCGGAGGTCAACGAGTATGTGATAATGAATTCGGAATTTCGGAAACTAGTGACTGTAGTAATGGCTAAATTAATAAACGTCAAAAACTAAATTAAAACCCAAGAAAACAAACAAACAAACGGACGATCGTTCTAATGTGACCTACATTTCCATTTGAGGTGTCAAAAATCAGAAAATACTTTAGTGCAACGTTGATACTTCTTGGCAAAGTGAAGTTTTTGCCATGGTAATTAAAAGTATGGAGGGCTAATGCAATTTTCATCTGCATTCTTGTAACATTTGGTCGCCTTCGATTTCAACATTTTGATGTAAGAGGTAGTATTCGATATCGATTTTCTGGAGAGCCAAAATAGCTAACGAGGTCAAATCACCATTTTTGTCCGTCTTGATTTTCAGATCCACATTTTAGTCACTGTTAAAGAATTTTATGGTGGCATGCGTCCTCAGAAGTCACAGTTTTGAATTTGTCATTTGAGTTATTTGAGTTGAACAAATCCACAAGACACATCCCACACTTTGGCAATTACAGCTCTGTTTTCCCAAAAAGAAACAAAAATATTCACGACAATACTGTAAAGACCACATGTAACTATCATTATTAAGCTCAGTCTTTTTGCAGGCACTATTCACTGTAAAGAGTATACATTAAAAGTCAAGTCGTTGCATGATGAGATTTCATCACGAGGTCCGAATATCCAACGCCCAGTGGCGGACCTACATTTTTGAGCCCCTGAAGCTTGAGCTGTGATGGGGCTCCTTGGCAACTAGCGGCAACAATAGGTAGAATGCGCATGACGTCACAGAGTTTTTGTTTTGTACTTCCGCCAAACAAGATGGCGGGTGGATCAGCTGATGAGTGTAACATCGAGATGTGTCTAAGCAGTTAAAATGCCTGCTAGTTGCATTGCAGTTGACTGTTGTGACAGGGGTGGAAAGAATGGATCCAAACTGGTCCGATTCCCTACCATGCGTGTAAACAAGAGAAAGGAAGCGAAAGAATTGACCGAACGTCTGCCATGTGCGTATATACACGTGTCATTGTTTACAGTAGTGAACTCGCCGCCGATTGGTTCGCGACGCCTTAAGTGGGTCCAGACAGACAAGATGGTGGATTTGCGCATTCTACCTATAGGGCAACATCCTAAATTCATTCCAGGATTAGGGGCCCTGACGCTTAAGCTTCATTAGTGTCGTAGTAGATCCGCCACTGCCAACGCCATTAATTTATTCTGACTTAGTCAACAAACGGTTTTTAACAAAGAAAGGTTGCTCTGATAGTGGACATGGAAATTCTCAGAATTTGTAGCATTCGGTTACTCATCTTTAATTAAATCTAAATTAAATGTCAAATCTCATTTTAAACCTCACGCAGAGTCTCCATGTTCAATTAAATTTGTTTCTTTGTGTTGTTGTTTTTTTTTTGCCCTCTTATCAAGAAAACAAAAGCTTGCTCTTCCCGCAGCCTCCTAGCGCTTCCTCATTGGTTAACATCAAATTTGCCCTTTTTGTGACTACAGTTTCTTCCATATCAAAAGCTATGAAGTTTGCTCTTTGTACGAATTCTCTAGTAACCTGAATGAAATGTATTCCCCCCCTTTTTTTTTTTTCTTTGCAAACAACCAAACAGAGAAACAGACACACTAAGACCCGGCGCGCACTATCCTGTTTTGTCTGCTGCACGGCGTGCAAACGCAAATTTTTGCTTGCTTGGCAAAGAGTTTACAGCGCTACACGCCACGCGAAAGATTGCTTGCATTGAACGGATAGTTAATTTTAACATAGTGCGCGCCGGGCCTAAGGGAAGTATCATACTAAGCCAGGTCGGACACAGTCAGCTGCTGGCAGACAAGAAGTGCACACCATAATTTCTCATATGGTCTTAGTAAATCCGGGAAGACCTTATCATAATGAGCCCAGTCAGACACAGTCAGCTTCTGCCATTATTTCTTGGGTGTACATTTTGCTGGCACCATCTGACGGTGTCTGATCGGGTCTAGTATGATACCTCCTTTACACATCCTGGCAAACATAAGTATAAACACGTATTACATATACACACAACCACATATGCACACACATACATACACACACATTCTGGCACACATCAATAATATTATCATACAAAAATTTGATATATAAACACACAACCCTAAACGCACCAGAAATATCACCAACACTGACAATGTCCTGTGCAAATCAAAAAAAAAAAAAAAAATCGAACATGAAAACGAGAAGGTTTTTTTTTTTTCTCTTTCACACTTCAAACTGAGCTTAAGGGTCATCTTTCCTCTTCAATGGATCAGTTAAAATCTGCCTATTCTTGTCCAACATTGCCCCCCTCTCCCCTCCCCCCCTCTCTCTCTCTCTCTCTCTCTCTCTCTCTCTGTCCTCAGCAATTTTCCGATACTCAGTCCTTCCCTTTTGTTTTTTGAATCATTATTTCTTATTTCCCGATTTTCACACATTCCAGCTCACATTCCAGCTCACATTCCAGCTCACATTCCAGCTCACATTCCAGCTCACTTCCTCTGGACCAGGAATGGGAAAAAAAAAAAACAAATGAAAAAAAAAAAAACAAATGATAGAAAAAGAACATCAGGAATTTTAATATTCAAGTCAAGAGATTGAAAGAAAGAACAGAAAAAACTGGGCGAAGCTTACCTCATGCGAGGTCATCGGGAATTTTATCTTCCCTCTCCTCCCAACCACCACCACCACCACCACCACCATCCTCACCCTCTTTTTTTTTCCTTCTGTCAATCGCAGCTCGGCACAGGCTATAATAAATAAGCATTTTAAAGCTTATTGATGCTCCAGAAAGTTGTTTTTTTTTGTGTTATTATTATTGTTCAGAGAAAT